>CAWUFW010027711.1:0-25380 GCA_963921515.1 Calotriton arnoldi
AATATTTAGTCAAAATCCAACATCACCATTGAATTGGATCTTTCATAACTAATATAAATATTTGTCTATTTTTATTTTGCTAGCTAGTCTCATGCCCAAGATAAGGTATTAGCATTTAATATTGGAGCCCAATGTTTTCTTATGGAACATCCTTCAAGCCCCTTGGGTGCCCTTGAACACGGGATACATAAGTTCAGTGCAAAGTGTCCAATACAACCAAAGCATTTCTTTTACTTTCCCGAGGTACAGTAGTCATCTGTGTTGGTGTCTGTCAGAGGAGTTTATGCTTTGCACTTTATTGAGTAGCCCAATGAAATTTCTTTTACACTGTGCAGATCTTGAGAAAGCAGCATTTGGTTGCACTTATAAGGGCGTTCAGGATACATTTCAGTACAGAATTGCTTATTGATTTTGATTCAAGACAAGTGTATAGTTACTCAATCTGACGAGCTTTGGAACGCCTGCACGCTATGAGTGGGATTATACCTGAGAAAATTGGCAGCATGTCCAGCAACCCACACATATTCTCTACTGATGAGGGAGGAATCCTGAAACACTGGTGTCTAGAGATCTGATTTCGAAAGACTGCATTAGCTGAAAAATAATATGAACTTTGTGTGAAAAACTGAACTACAACTACCAAGACGATATGGGGTAATGGCGCAGTTACATGCAAGCAATGCATTCCTACCCACTTTCACTGATTAAAGCCTCTCATGTGCCGCCCCCAAGCTGACGAGCTTTGGAACGCCTGCATGCTAAGAGTGGGATTATACATGAGAAAATTGGCAGCATGTCCAGCAACCCGCAAATATTCTCTACTGATGAGGGAGGAATCCCAAAACACTGGTGTCTAGAGATGCAATTTCGAAAGACTGCATTAGCTGAAAAATAATATGAACTTTGTGTGAAAAACTGAACTACAACT
Source organism: Calotriton arnoldi (assembly GCA_963921515.1). Classification (NCBI taxonomy): domain Eukaryota; kingdom Metazoa; phylum Chordata; class Amphibia; order Caudata; family Salamandridae; genus Calotriton; species Calotriton arnoldi. Next base: position 929 of record CAWUFW010027711.1, read on the forward strand.
ACCAAGACGCTATGGGGTAATGGCGCTGTTACAGGCAAGCAATGCGTTCCTACCCACCTTCACAGGTACTCAATATTACATTCAGAAGTATGAAACATTAAAATGTGTAATGTAAATCTATAAAGTGGCAAACCTTTTTTGAAATTTTGGTGTGAAGTTTAACCTATGCAGGTGTTACTTGATAATTCTTGCCATATTATAAGTGATGCTGTCTTAGTGTTCTTTTAGCTTTATTATGCAATTGTTGACTATCAAAAGTATAGTTTCCAAAACAAAAACATGAATTACAGTGATAACATGATAGAATATTTGGTTCTAGAATATTAGTATTAAACAATGTATACATTGACATGGAGATTGTAATGAGCATAACTTGCACCCATTATAATTTGAAATTTCTACTTCAATTTTTATTTTTTACTGTCAGTATTATATTTTGAGTACTACGAACCCTGTAGTACTTTTTCTTCAATTTGTGTAAATTACACACTTTTATGTAAGCTATGCACTCAAGAGTATGTTAGTAAAACATGACTAAGATACGCCAAAAGGGTGACCATTTATGCATATTTTATGCATGCCTGTTTAAGTTACATGAACCAACTTTATTGACAACCTTGAGTTGATCAAAAAAGAGGCTTAACAATGGATTTCCCACAAATACCAATTTTACAAAAAGGAACACACCCAATATTCATGATTTTTGCTTAGTAAGAACATGTAAATGAGAAGGATGTCTATATTCTGGGATGTCACATTTGGGGATAATAAAATATTCAGAAGAGTTCTTAAATCCATCCCTTATTGATTATGTTAGCACTAAGTTAAGTGTCAAACAGTGGTGGGCCATGTGTGCAGGAATTCCAATCATTCTAACTTTCACAGTGTGACTGGAGTAAAATTATAAGAGTCATGAAAAAATACTTGTGCTTGATACAAAAAGTATGTTGAAATGTTAATCAAAATGTGTAAAAAAAGAATATTTAGTCAACTGGCTTAAATTACGCCAGTGACATTACGTTAGTCGGATAAGTTACAACACTTGCCATACAATACCATTAACAAAATGAATACATTTTTGTGAATGGCATCAACAGAAGAATAAATCTTAAGAAAATCTTGTTAACTCTCAATGACTTAACTATATTTATCAATTTCAATATCAGTCTTAAGTTAAAAGATTTTGTAAATTGTCCTCTATATTTTTTAGCAAAGGTAAAAAGCACATAACATTTTTTACGTAGTTGCAACTTTTTATTTAGCATGTTATATCATTTATTAACAAAAAGTAACATCTATTTACTCATTTTGGCGTTTTTCTTTTAATATATAAGTATATTTTTAAACATAAAAATCTTTTTCACATGCATGTGATAATATTTTCATTTTGTATTGAACAGTAGGCGGTTTAAACACTGATGTATATAACAGAACATTTTACATTTATGAACAATTTTTTAACATTCTTACGTCGAAAATATATTGTCTAATAGTCTTTTTTCATTTAATTAAAGCATGTTTTTTTACAGTTTACAGTATTTTGTAGAGTTTCTTTTTCTTTATCATTCAGTGTCAGTCAGCGCAGAGTATGGAGGTCGAATCAGTTACGGTTTACTTAAACTTGTATTAGTTTTGGTGTAAGTGGGGATTTCATGTAATTTTAAGTTAATATAGTGTTACATTTCAAAAAGGTTTTTATCAGGTTTATGGACGTTTATTATGCTACAGTGTTAATGTTTACGTATGCTATATTTGTTGTATATTTCAATATTTTTATTTAGGCAAAATACTGTTGTTAATGGGCTGTATTTTGGTTTTGTTTAAGTGTAATGTGGTTTTTGGGTTAGTTTGGGAATGCATATGTTGCATTTCTTAAACAGGACAGTGAAGAATACAATCACAGTTGTTTATTTTATTGCATCCTCATTTTCGGTGTTTTATCTTTTTTAAAGGAGTAATTTTGGGTGGTTTTAAGGAATGTTCTCAATATATGGATGGCATTTTCTAATTGACAGAATTTATTTAGTGTTTTTGGGTTGTTATGGATTTTGGGTAACCTTGCTGGATGTATAGCTGTTAAGGAGGGCTTTTGAAGATGCCCTACTGCTACAGAATTGTAAGTAATGTTTTATTGTTATTTCATTTGTGGGATGATATATTTATTTTGTGCAATGTTAATAACATGAATTTGTCAATGTTTTGTATGCTTTATATTTTAGTTATGATTTAATTCTATTGTGATTAAGTATTGCTATATTTCAATTATTTATGTACTTTATGTGTGTATTTTTTAAGTTACATTTTTACCTTGTTGTTTAATATGTTTTTGAAGTTGGGGAAAAAGTACAATTACTTGTTTTGAGTATTTCACTTTTTATATTATTTCATCATTTAATTGTTTTGGGTTTATTTGTATGTTTAATAATAATCAAATATAATTTAATGTATTTATTTAGTAATTATTAAAAAGAAAATGTGTGATGATTTTAGATAGTGTGTTTTTAGAGATTGTTTTGGGTAGGTTCGTTTTATTGTTGCTTTGTATGGTGTTTGATGCTAGGAGGACTACAGGCTTCTGTTCTTCATATAGTCTTACTTTAGGCTTGATACTTCATGTATTTATTTGATATGTTAGCATAGTTTTGGTTTTAGGGTTTGGGACAGGAATTGCTTAATTCTTAGGTCTTGATTGCTGTGCTCCTTCTGTAGGATTTCAATGAACTGGTATAGGGTTGAGTGATGTTTTTCTATGGTGGCCTGGAATAAATTGTGCCAGCCTTCTACTGCAATGTTTGTATTTGCTTCTTCGTTTAAAGTACTGTGGTAAATGTTCCACCACTCTGGAGAACCATCCTTGGTGTCTGTCCTGGGCAGTACAGATGGGCAACCCAGGTGTCATCAAAGTAGTCAAGGAGTGGGGTAAATTTTCCCCAATGTCATCACATCTAGGTACTATTTTTTAGATGGCATGAAGGCCAGAGCAAGCAGTTCTTTCATTTGAAATTGGAAGGTGTTTTTGTTGAGTAAAATATTAAGGTTTACTGTTTTGAAGTTGATTTGTTCACATTATTACATAGTGTGACAGGCTTCTGTTCTCCTTTTAGGGCGCACACAGGAAAAGGGTTGATTTTTCTTTTCTTTTAGAGTATTTTGTTAACGGTATGTTTGTTCTGATTTTATTTTGAATCTTGTGTTTTTTCCGTCGCCATTTTTCTTATATGGAAAATGCTAACGTAGGAGTATATGTTATTTTTATCATTTAAAATGTTTTATGATGATTGATATATTTAAATGTACATATATTTACTTTTAATGGATAATATGTTTTTTGATATTTCATGTTTAAATATTTTTTATGCTCGATTATTTTGATGTGCTGCTGCTATTTGGTGCATTTATATATTGTCTATTGAAATTATATTTAAAATCATGACATCAAATTTGTCTATAATTTTCTATGTATTTACGTATGTATATGGCATTTCTATAGCGCGAACCGAGCCAAAAGGCAGCAGAGTGCTGTAAATGGTCAAAGGTGGGTTTAAAATTGTCTAGTAATAGAAATAGAAGCTGAGTTGTGAACAGTTAATGCATTGGGATGTAGTGTTCTTTAAAGAGGTGCATCTTTAATTCTTTCCTAAATTGCAGGAGCGTTGGGCAGTCCTGATGGATACAGGGATTTTGCTCCAGATCCTGTGTACACAAATGGAAAAGACCTTTTTATTTTTTATTTTTTACACTTCTTAGTCTGCAGTATGATGGAGATTTGGCTCTATGTGTGCCAAGCACCACCAGAGATAGTGAGCTAGCCTGCAAGATAAGCTGGGGTGGTTTTGGTTGTGGTGGATTTGTAAATGATCCAGCTAGTTTTGAAGATGGTGTGGGCAGGCAAGAGGAGCCAATGGAGTTCCATCAAAGTGGGTGTGATGTTATCATAATTTTCCAGGCTTGTGGATGAGACATGCTGTGGAGTATAGTATGCCAGTGTGGATTCTGGGAGGCCATGAAGTAGGGTATTACTGCCATTCAGATGCAAGATTACAAGGGCTTCAACAGCAATTCTGAAGTCACTTTCTGGAAAAGTTTTGACTTTCTTTAGAAGAGAAAGCTGGTACTAGGTAGTCTATGCTTTTTGTTGGTAATGTGTTCTTTGAGAAAGAGGTTAGAGTCCAAGGTGAATCGAAGTGACTTGCCATTTGGTGAAACTTTGCGTTTAAAGCCCTTCTTGATGGACTGGAACTTGCACCTCCTCTCCTCCCCAGCGCCTTGAGACCCTTAGGGGTGAGTAGTCGCGCTTAACAAACACATGATTGATTGATTGATCAATGTTCATGTCATTAAGCCACGTCTGTACTGTAACGTGTTAGTTTGTTGGCCTTGGAATTCTGTTTTAGTTGGGTTGATCTTCATATAGGCGCTGGACTAGGTGTGGATAATGTGAAAGTAGTGTTTGAGGCACTGGATGGCTGAAGCAGAGGAGACTTTCAAGCAGAATTGTGTATTATTGGCATACTGTTGAATCGTGATGCTTATATTCATGAGTAGAACTCCAAGCGGCTCTATATAAAGACAGAAGATGATAGGAGACAGTATTGAAACCTGTGGGGCTCCACATGTTATAGGTATCGTTTATGACCTGTAGGTGCCCATGTGGAGAAACTGATGTCGGCTGGAAAAGTAGGAGGTGAACCAGTGGACATTGCCTGTGAATTCCATTTGCAACTTGATGGTCCATATCAGGGTAGAATAGTCAACTGTGTCAACAGCAGCTGAAAGGTCCACAATATCTGGAGGCTGGTGTATTCTTCATCTGTGTTCAAGAGGGCATTATCTAAAATCTGTAAAGTGGCGGTCTACGTGCATGACCTGAATGGTATTAGTGTAGGAGATGGTTAGCATTGATGTGATCTTAGAGTTGAACATAGACTGCCTTTTCAATGATCTTGCTGATGAATGGTAGCTGAGTGATGGGCTGGCAGTTGGCGAGATCATTAGGGTCGAGTGTAGGTTTCTTTAGGAGTAGGAAGATCTGACCAGTCTTGAGAGCTTCTGGGAAGATGTCTTGACTGAGGGAGCCATTGACAACGGTAAGTAAGGGTAAAAGAGCATCTCCAGAGAGCGCTTTGATGAAGGATGATGGTAAGACATTGACAGAACACTGGTACTTACACACAATTTTTTAGTAAAGTCATCAAAGATTTTTCCCCATTGGTCGTATTGACCTTTGTTGGTTGAATTGAAGCACTTTAAGGGAGAAGACATCAACAATACATTTCTAGTTAACCCGGGTTTCTATTTAGAGATCATGGAAGGTGTCAGCATGATATAGACTTCTGTAGAAGTCTAGGAAAAGGAAATAAGTGTAAGCCTGAAGCTTCGCTCTTGCAAGAATACAGGTAAGCAGAGAGGACTTTCCCTCTCCAAGCCAAAAGGGAATCTGTCTTTTAACTGTGAGAACACCAATTAAAATAACAGGAAATTTAGAAACATCCTTATCTCCTTTCACACCACCAGGACCCAACCAAATCATTGCTTGAGAGGAGCATCTGCGACATTGCTTAAGTATCCTATTGCATCGAAACGTGGACTGTAATCTGCAGCCTTCAACATCCCTGTACCCTGGTACTCAATGATCAGAAGGCATCTTTTGACCATTAATTCTCCACGTTCACTGCCAAGTTCTTCCCTCCAGGCCTCACTATAGGCAGTCTAATACAAACAATAAGCCTGTCTCTAACTAACAAGAATCAGGATAATGCACCTGCAAAGAAAAAAAATATGCCGGCAAGGCTAAATGCATATCACTTCAGGCCTGTGGTTAGGTTAACTCAGCTGATTATTTGAACTTTGAATACATGGTTATACATACACAAGTATAATTTCAAGAATAAGTGCAAAACCTTAGTAAAAGAGTACATGATTCCAAGTTCCAACTGAACATTAGTACACTCGTGTATAAATCTCTAATCAGATAAATCACACATTACCACACTTTCTTATCTAAAACAAATCACAGAAATTATTAGAACTTCACCATAAATCATTCCACCATGACAGAACATTGATCAAATCCCTTTACAATTGGATAAGCTCATTATAATATTAAAACTAATTTGGCCAACTTACTATTCTGAAGATATAATACCAGCAAAGCCAATAAAAGCCAACTCACACCTGTCATTACCATACTGGCGCAAATTGATCAATGCTTTCAAACAAGAAATTTATCCTAGTGATCTGAAGATTGGGCAGATTATACCAATCCTGAAAACGATTGTGCTGACCTGGAAATCCTGGACAATTACAGACTAGTAACTAAACTATATTGGTTAGATCAAGTGTAAGGAAATTCTTCTTTTTGAGTGGAGTGGTCACTCATATTTATTGCTGACTAGGGGCTCATTACGATGGTGGAGGGACCACCACCGCCGGGCTGGCGGTGGCGGTCCCTCCGCCATCTTGCTCCCATTTCCCCCGCCACATTAGGATGGCGGGGGGAATCGCATACTGACAGCGGCGGTCACAATGACCGCCCTCCACGCTACCGCCACGGCAATCGTCACAATTGCCAGGCGGAGCGGTCAGCATGTGTGAAATGGCGGCGGTGCCTAGCAGGCACCACCTGCCAGATTACAGTGCAGGCGTGAGCCAGCCTTTCCATGGCGGTTCCACCGCCATGGAAAGGCTGGCGGAGGGTGGGTTCTGGGGCCCGTTGCGGGCCCCCTCTGTGTGGGGGGAGGGTCTATGTGCACTGGGGGGGTACCATTTCCATGCACAAGGTGGCAGGCACCGCGTGGTGCCTGCCACGTTGTGCACAGAAATGCACTACTTGCCATTTGTGCATTGCGAACGGTGCTGCAGCCAGCAGCACCGTCCGCAATGTTCAGGGGCCTGGATGCGCCCACCATATTGGCGGGCACATCCTAATTCCCTCAGTGGGACCGCCGCCTTACCGGCGGTCGGGCCCAGCTCCGCAGCGATGGCTAGCGGACTAATGTCCGCCCGCCATCATAATGAGCCCCTAGGATTGCTGGTTTTCTGCACACTGGGGCATTGTTGCCCAGGTCCAAGTGTATGTGCTGTGACCCCTGTAACATGGTAAAATGAGCTGACTCCTAATTAGCCTACTTAACGTTCCAGTAAGGCCATTGTATATAGTGTAGGAAAATACAATATTTGTATGGGAAGTTAAATGTCACCTGTGGACTGCAGCACATTTGTGCCATGCACTAGGCTGACAATGGAAAAACGGCTTCAGGACTACCTGTGTAGCTTGACTCCTGCAGCTTTTAAACCGGCAAGCAAACCTGTCAAATTAACCCTTTTAACAGGAAATAACATTACTTTTCAATAATAAATAAGTTGCCCATAAGTAGGCCCTGTAGCCCACAAGGCAGGGTGCCTAGTATTAAAAAGAGGTATTTGCAAGAATTTAAAGCTGGCATATACCTACATTGACTAGCCCCCAAAAGCTATTGTCACTGTAATTGGCTGTAGTTTTTTGTAGCAATTTGCTTCTGCCCATTTAGTCCACTGGATTTTTTCACTCATGTCTCCCAGGGTTTTGGACCTTTACTGTGGTTGAGGCTCACTACCTGGGGCTCACTTCTGGTGAATTTGCAGTTATTGGATGGAGCATGTTTACCCCCAGTGTCCTCCTTTTAAAATAAGGCCGCTGTTGATCAACTAGGGTAAGCAGCAATGGGATGGTTACACATCGAATGTGTACACACATGTATGCGCACGTGTACAGGCTGCACGTGTGAGACTATTACTTTGCACAGACCGGAAATTGCGCACAGGTAGCCTGGCGCAGAAAGGATTATGCTAGAATTGGTGCTGACCTGGGCTAGTCCTTAAAGTATTAGGCGGCATTCATAGATAGGTCAATAGGGTTTACTGGATAATCTATAGTGTTTTCACTATATTATACATATGGGAGAATCCAGCCCTAAAGGGCAGTTTCACTCCACTTAGGCCTACATAGTCCAGAAAGGTGTCAATTTGGGGTAAAACATCCATGCAGAGTTTGATTTTGCAGTTCCCAACTCACTAAATCCACATCTTATGGGACTTCAAGAATTGCCATAATTTTCTGGTTTAGCTCACAATCAGATTCTAGGCCTTTGTCACTTCTACTAGCCAAGTTAATTTCTCTGCCCCCAGCAGAGGGAACAAAGCCCTCCCCACACAAACGAGTGATCATAAGTGATTGGCTTATTCCCTGGGAAGGAAGTGGACTGCAACATTTTATCTGATAATTAGCTTGTCACACTGTTCAGCTCATACTCACTGAACAAATGAGGAAGCCCAGACTTCTGGAGCCATTATAGGAGGGGCTCAACTTTGATGTTTTGGTTGGAAGTGATTTGGCAGTGATATCAGCTAGAGGTAGAGCTGAGGCCCACAGAGGACCTCTTTTCTGAGGAAATCTGACAGCACCATGTTGGATTGTCCCAGGATGCTGTACAAGAGGATTGGGACAGGGGTGGAGAGATAATGTGACATCCTAGGATTGGCCAGGGATACCTGGCATCTAGAACCTTCCACACCCACTTAAAAACCCCTGCATAGGGGAGAAACAGTTGAGAAGGCCCTGAACCTGGGAGGCAACCAAGCGGAAGAATGAACAGCTCGAAAGAGAAGTCACCTGATCCATTACTACTGATTGGCACATCGGTTTTCTTGATGTTTTTTGCCTTAAATCATTAAAAATTCATATCTCTGGTAACCCTTATTCAATTCTTGTTGTTTTTAAGCAATGTTGCTAATTTTTCTCTCTTTTTAGAAATTAGTTTTGGGATTTTATTGTGGTCTGTTTTGACTTTTATTACTGTTAAATACTTAACACATTTACACATTGTCATAAATTGAGCCTGTCTGCTATACGCCATAGCCACCAGGAGGTTGAGGTCAAGTTTATTAAAAGTGTATTTTACGGTACCCTTACAACTATGTTGTCTTGTTCCTTGTGTTGGACTAACATTTACTGCAATTTATAACACACTTTCTAACAACATGCTATTGAGAAATGTGTAACTAGATAACTGACCAATTACCCAAACAGAAACTCACTGATAACTCCATCTCATTCTGATTTCAGAGCAGGCCTTAGCACAGAAATGGCACTACAAAATCGCATAATAATTTTCATTGAAACTTTGGTGAAGGGTAAATGTGTTTTTGGTTACTTTATATTTATCAGTGACCTCTGACACAATCGACTTTGTTACACTACTGAAACTCTAGAATGCTGAATAGGCATCAGTCATACAGCACTCAAGTCATTTAGATCCTTCCTATATAGGTGATTTCAGCTAGTTAAACTGGGAAAGTATACATTTCCGACAGACCAATCTGTACTTATAACCTGTGGGCCTTCTTCTGACTAACCTGGGCATGGAATTACACCAATACACAGAGGACACACAACTATACCTAAAAAGACATCATCACTCAACAAAGGGGCCTGGAAAATTACCTTATGAATGATATCTACCTGTTTGAAATTACATCCCTAGAAAACAGAATTCATATTGATCTCTTAAAAATTCAATAAAAACTTGAGCCAAACCTAATCACAGAACTAATTGTCCCAGGAGCTGCTGAAGATATTGACATGTGCTAATTATATCTAGGATTTAGGTTGGCAATGGCTTTTAGACCTCATCTTCTGCTGAGTGTTCTAATGCGTATAAAAGCTTTACTCCATTCTATCGCTCATCAGATATCAGAGAAACTGAAATTTGACTAATTATGTGGGATCTACACTTGCTTCCATTAGAGGCTGAAATAAAATATAAAATCAGCGATCTCACGTTCAAAATACATGTGTAGACTGCGTTACCTAGCAGACCTATTGACAATTTCAGGAGGCAGTCAATCTCAAGTGATGTTGCAAACATCTGCAACACTCTTTTAATTCAACTAATAACATCCCAAGACATCATGTCAAGATACATCCAGGAGGAGGTAGCAAGGCTTGGAGTAACGTTCTCAAACAGTGTAAATAATTCACAAATTACTCTGACTAGATGTTGGAAAGTGGTTTATTGGTAGGAGTAAGTATGCACCTTCCACTAGTAATAAGTCTACTAACATGGTAGACGATCCAGTAAATGTCTCAGTAAATTAGCCCCTTGATCAACCCTTGGTAGCTGACAACGAGCAGTCAAGCCTATCTTAAGAGACAAGAGTGTAAAGCATTTAAAAGCACATCAAATAAGTAAGACACAACACAGAATAAAAATCCCACACCAATTCATAAAAATTGTAAATATTTTTATGAACATATGAACAAATAGACCCCAAAACAACAAAAACCCAATGTAGGGAACCAGAGATATGAATTTTTTTAAGATTAACTGCTTTATAGTGCTTAAAAGCCTATAGCACCACTCTGTGACATCTGGTCGCACTTGACTTGGATAAAGTCAAAGTTTCAGGTTGACCACAATGGAGCCCAGGCCAGATACACTTAGGGGTCGATTCCGATTCGGGCCGGAAAAAGCACCGACCGACTCGGATCCGGAAAAAATACCGACCGACACGTACCAGTGGCGCCCGACACGCCAAGTACGATGCAAGCCGCGATAAATCCGACCGACACGTCAGGAAACCAAGCCGACCGACCGAGCCGCTCGGAAAATAGCAATCCGGCCGGAAAAACACGCGAATCCAACCGACCGACACGCACCCGGAACAAATCCGACCGAATCGTACCCGCCAACTCCAACCTGCAAAGTACGATGCAAGGCGCGAAAAACACGACCGAGTCGGACGGAGGACAAGCCGTACGACCGACACGCATACAAAACCGAGCCGAAGCAACACAATACACCGCGACCGACGCGTACGCAGCATACAAAACTGCACAAACACAGCGTGAACGAAACGGAAAACACCGTACGAGACCAATGCAGGGTCCGACTCGGTCACAAGAACGTTTCCAACATACACAAACAGCACAAAGGAAAAATCAACCAAAAAAAGGCCAAACAAGCAATTACCAAGCCAATAAATACTGGGGGGTGGGGACAGAGAACAAAGACACACCAACAACTCCACCTATATAAAGGACACAAATCACTACCATGAGCCTTTGCAAATGCCATTCCACTGCCAGCACCCAAGAGAAAGCAACCACACACCCACAGCTCATCCCTCACACAAGCCACACACCAGCAGCACACCAACAAATACCTACCTCACATACACCCAGCACAACACACACCCACACACCCTCACCTGCACACCAACACACACATCACCCACTATCACCACCCATCACCATGCCCCCAAGAAGAATCCCAAGTTCCTAGATAGTGAATTGGAAGTCATGGTAGACGAGATCCTCAGGGTGGAGCCACAGCTGTTTGGCACTCTGGTCCAACAGACCCCCATGTCGCAGAAAACCAAGATGTGGGAGAGGATCATCAACAGGGTGAACGCCCAATCACCATGTCGGCGCACAAAGACCGACATCCAGAACAGGTGGTATGACGTGCGCAGGAGGGTCCGGGAGCTGCTCAAGAAAGACTACCACCTGAGCCAATACACCGGCAGTGGCCCTCCTGCCAAGCCAGTATACCTCAGGCCCTGGGAGGAGAAGGTGCGGGCCATCCTTCCGCCAGTGAGCGTATATGGACTAGAGGACATCCCAGAGCCTGGTGAGTACACAACAAATGTACACAATAAACTGCCACAAAACACACACATCACTGTCAAGGGGAGAGTCAAACCATGCACTCATAGCAATTACACAGCAACTAGAACAGAATCATCCCAAAATGTGTATGTCAGTCAGATAAACACAACACATGCCATCAAAAAAGTCACATCCAACTGTGCCAACACATGTACAAACACAACCACAACTACAGCTAGGCAGTGGCACAAATAGAACTAACACACACATCCACACATGTAGCCACCACAACAACACCAACACACAGTGAAGACCACTCAAAGGAAGGAATTCTGTGTATGCTGGCCAAGTCAGTGTAGCCAATAGCATCATGGGAGTCGCAGTCACACATATTGCCCCCCCACAACTGTCCCATCAACACCACCCTGAACCATGCTCACATCACAGGGAGTGGAGAAGGACTCACAAGATGGCTGACACTGGCTACTGCTGTGGGGAGCACAAGGCCCTGCTGCCAACTGTGCACCAACAAACAGCAGGACACCACTGACTGACATCCTGAGAGACAACTTACACTCCCTGCAATGCAAGCACGTTCCATGGTGGGATATCTGGCTGGCTGGGTGGGAAGGGGGACTTGCAGCACTGACCATAGTCACCAGCACCTCCCCTCACACCCCCCCAACACAAACTCCACAGTACCCACCTGGTAGAATGCAATGCCCTCCATCCTAACACAAGATCCCACAAAGCACCACCACCCTGGGTTATGTTGTGTGAAGCACAGGGACACTCTTGGGACTCTTAGCCAAACAACTGCCAGGACAACACTCCCAGCCATCCTGTCAGCACAGCCAGCCCACCCCACAGGGAAGCAGAGTCAAAGGAAGGAAGCATGGGCATGCTGGGAAGGGGGTGGAGGCAATAGCATGATGGGAGTGGTAGTCACAGACATTGCTCAGCCTCACAACTGTCCCATCAACACCACCCTGAACCATGCTCACATCACAGGGAGTGGAGAAGGACTCACAAGATGGCTGACACTGGCTACTGCTGTGGGGAGCACAAGGCCCTGCTGCCAACTGTGCACCAACAAACAGCAGGACACCTCTGACTGACATCCTGAGAGACAACTTACACTCCCTGCAATGCAAGCACGTTCCATGGTGGGATAACTGACTGGGTGGGTGGGTGGGTGGGAAGGAGGTCTGGCTGTCAACCAAACACAATCAATGCAGACCATGTTCACACCCCAGAGAATACATAGAAATGCCCAAATAATGCAGGACAATGTGCCACACCAATATCAACCCCTGACTGTGACGACTTAGGACAATACAATGTACAGGCCCGCACCCCGAGGCACAGTCACAACTGTCAGGTGTGTCAACCACTGATGCCTGCAGAAACATGACATACATTGTTTGTGTCTCCCAAAAACAGGTGATGATAGGGACACAGCAGCAGACGCTGAGGAGTCCCAGTCCCAGGCTCAAGAGGATGCCGAGCTCACTGGCGTCGTACAGCCTCTGTCCTCCTCGGACGATGAAGAACAACCTGGCACATCCGGTGCAAGTCAACATGCTGCACCAGCAGGACCACCAGCTGCAGCACCAGCAGGTCCACCAGCTGCACCCCTGCACCCACCCCTCCAACGACTGTCACCACGAATACCATCCCTGCCGACATGGACAGAATAAGGAACAACACCAGCGCAGTGACCCTGGACCAACCTGGGGCCATGGACACCACCACCACCACCAACCCCCGAGGTGGACCAGGGTTATCTGTGCGTGCAACTGCACACACTGCACATGTCAGCAGGGGTGGTGGGAGGGGTGGGAGACAGAGGTCGCTGCTTGCAGACGTTGCTGGTGTGCATGAAGACCCACAACTGGTACGCATAGCTGATGCGTACCAGTCCAGCACCGGAGAGCTCAGCCAGGTAGTGGGGCTCCTCAGAGACATCAAACAGCAGCAGGCTGCCCATCATGCCCGCTTGGACTCCCACATGTCCCATGTGGAGTCACACATGTCACGTGTGGACTCCCACATGTCACGTGTGGACTCCCACATGACCCGCGTGGAGTCCAAGTGGGATGTACTACATGAGATGACGGCGGTGCACAGGGACATTTTACAATGCCTCCGCCAGATGAACAGCAACCAGTCCACACCTCCCTGTGTGCCAACAACATCTGGTACCGAACAAACTGCAACTGCCACAGGGAGGGAGGAGGACTCTGGCGGAGAGTCCCCTGCACCGCAGCAGCCTGCACTTGAGGGCCCCCCAAGAAGAGGGGTCGTCCGAGGAGGGGAAAGTGAGAGGCTGATGGCCAAGCGCAACTCCCAGGAAGCCTGAACCTGTTCTGGATTTTCGCCTTTGTGCACAGACTGTTCACCCTGTTGATGGCAACACTACTCCCACACATTGCATGGGGAGTACAAGTTGGAACAATGTGTCAGACAACTGTGGCCCCGATACTGGGGATCCTGTCTACCTGGACTTTCTATTCATCTAGGAACTTGGGATTGCAAGATTCATGTACAGCACAATCCATCCTATGCACTATTATCACAGATGTATCACAATAAACACAATAATACACCATACTTGCCTCTGTCGTGATTCCAACGTGGGTGCTGTTATGGGGATGATGAACAACAAAATTACACTGTGTATGCGAACTGCAACAGCAAGGACAACACAGGCATGTGAGTACAGGCAACGTGACACATATGAGGGAGACACACCACCAGGGCTACACAACACATACACACCTAGGCCATCTGACTCATTGCCTACACTGATGTTGCCAGGGAAGACGGTGCAATGCACAGACACCACACCCATTCCCAGTTGTAGTCAAGTAGCCCACAGGTGCAGTAAGCAAATGGCAGTCAAATGTGTGACCACAGACAACGCACATCACTAAGTGAAGCACAGGTTTATTACACAGTAGCAACATGCCGTAACCACTACAGATGCAAGGTAACCCCACCTGGTAGCGGGCACACAGTCAACAACTGTAGACAGAAGGAAGTCCATGGGTGTGGCGCACATCACCTGTAGGGACACAACAGCTACCAGCCTGGATGTGCAATCACGTTGTCGGTGGACACAGTTGACCAAACGAATCTGAAAGTACCCTGTGAAGGACAGAAATGACACACAGTCAAAAGCAATGGAGTACAGGACAGAACAGCAAAACTCATGCACAATACATGTTACAAGATACCCACCCAGAACCAAGTTAGCATGTGAACACTGTTGGGGAGTACAGCCCACCTGTAAGCACACATCGCAACACACATCCAGTCAAGTAGCCCATGGACACACTCCAACAGCACCAGAGCACCACCCACACATCATGCCAACTCACATCATTGACATGACACCTCAGGATACTCACATTCAGCTAAAGAAGTTGGTGATGAGCTGTGTGCGGACATCACCATCACCATCATCATCATCATCGTCACTGGCATCGTGTTCCAGGCCAGGATCCTCCACAGGTGGCGGATGTTGGTCATCGTCATCCTGGATGAGAGGCAACTCCTTCCGCACTGCCAGGTTGTGGAGCATGCAGCAGACGATGATAATCTTGCACACTTTCGCAGGGGCATATGGGAGGGACCCTCCGGTCTTGTCCAGGCAGCGGAAGCGGCTCTTCAGGAGACCAAAGGTCCGCTCAATCACTCTCCTGGTCCGACCATGTGCCTCATTGTAGCGCATCTGGGCAGGTGTCACAGGGTTCCTGAGGGGTGTCAGCAACCACGGCATGTTGGGGTATCCCGAGTCACCTACGGACAGACAAGTGCACATCAGCTGACTTGGAAAAGTGGGCGGAATACTACAGATCAGATCACACACAATGGCACAAAGTCAGTACACACCGACAAGCCAGGCACGCTGGTTCTGCATCTGTGCCATCAACCTGGGGATGCGACTACTCCTCATCACAAAGGCATCGTGTGCTGAACCAGGGAAACGGGCACACACGTGTGTGATGGTCATGTCTGCAAGACACACCACCAGTGCATTGACCGAGTGGTAGTGCTTGCGGTTCCTGTAGGCCTGCTCCTGGGCCTGTGGTGGTACCAAAGCCACATGTGTCCCATCAATGGAGCCAATGACATGCGGCATCCTCCCCAGGGCATAAAAGTCACTCTTCACGTCAGTGAGTCGTCGCAGTCTAGGGAAATAGATGTACCGGTTCAGGAAGAGCAACATTGCCGCCAAGAAATCGCGGAGCACACGGCTGAACATGGTCTGTGACATCCCACCAGCAGACGCCACAGTATGTTGGAAGGTACCGGTGGCAAAGAAGTGTAGGGCTGCCATCACCTTCACCTTGGGGGTCAGCGCTGTAGGATACGGCCGGCCAGGCTGCAAATGTGGGGACAACTGCACTGCCAAATCCTCAATCAGCTGCCTGGTGAAGCGGTACCGTCGGATGCTGTCCCGTTCCACCATCGTTGCCAGGTCTGGGAATGGCCGATGGACAGCAGGAGCCCTGCAGTGCAGAGGAGAAGTAAGCAAGATCGTCAGTCACCCCACATATGCGGCATTGAACACACTCAAGATCCCAACATACATCATCATGAGGCACAACTACATGAAGTGTGCAGTACCGGAACGACATGTATGGTACATACATGGCCAACATCTGTCAACACGGTCCTACAGGTGGCATCAATTTGTCCCAGGTTGGCCCATTGGATATCATGATGCTGTGTCACAGTCACCCCCAGTGACATGTGAGGACAGATGTGCCCCAGGCACCACAGCTCAACGACAGGCACATTCCCAGGGACCCTGTAATGCCACATGGACACTGGCATCACCTGGAGTATCATGTGTACACCACAACAAAACAAACATGACCCCCACAGGTAGTGGCCACACTTGCCATGGCAGGAGAGCCATGGACGTCTGTGACACACACGCACAACATCAGAGTCCATGCACACACAACGTGGATGTGGAGACTGTCTCCCATTGTGCACATGAAATCAGAGACATTGTAAACACTACATGCACAAAGACTGTGGAGGGCCATCACTATTGTGCCACTGGGACACCCTGGCTCAAACATACCGTCCCACATGGGACTCACGGGGTATGTGACATGACATACACAAACACCACTGTGAAATGTGACCATGGCACATGCACAGATATGAACAGTTGCACATCACAGTGGTCACGTACACGTAACACCCAGGATCCTGTCCCCATTAACACGTGCACAGCCTGGGGGTGGCTGCCCACAGGTGACACCCACAGGACAATATGTACACCAACATACACACAATAGGAAATGCAGCCTTACATGCCTTATGATAAGGTTTGGACAGGCTGTCGTGATGTAGGTGTGCCCCTCACTCCCTGGGAGCTATCTGTGGCTGGCATATGTCCATCTGAGACAGGCATGCTGACATATGCCAGTCACATGTACAGTGATGCGTTGAACAGCAATGGACCGATCGGTGCCTCCGGCCGGCCCATTGCTTTCAATGTGTGCGGGTACGCGTTGTACCCCTGTGCGCGTTGTACTGCAATGGACCGATCGGTGCCTCCGGCCGGCCCATTGCATTCAATGTGTGCGGGTACGCGTTGTACCCCTGTGCGCGTTGTACTGCAATGGACCGATCGGTGCCTCCGGCCGGCCCATTGCATTCAATGTGTGCGGGTACGCGTTGTACCCCTGTGCGCGTTGTACTGCAATGGACCGATCGGTGCCTCCGGCCGGCCCATTGCATTCAATGTGTGCGGGTACGCGTTGTACCCCTGTGCGCGTTGTACTGCAATGGACCGATCGGTGCCTCCGGCCGGCCCATTGCATTCAATGTGTGCGGGTACGCGTTGTACCCCTGTGCGCGTTGTACTGCAATGGACCGATCGGTGCCTCCGGCCGGCCCATTGCATTCAATGTGTGCGGGTACGCGTTGTACCCCTGTGCGCGTTGTACCTCAATGGACCGATCGGTGCGCACCCATTGACAATGGGCTTGCCTGGCAACGGACGCGTTTCGAATATTCGAGCGAGTCGGTTGCTGGAAAATCAGTTGGTCACCCACAACAATGTTGCAAAATCATGTATGTCATGAAGTTGAAATTTTGAAGGATGCTGTGGGCGTGTTTTGGTGCTGCTATTCCATGGATTGGCCAGATTCAGAAGATGCAAACGACTTGGACCTATCACTTTGGACACAAGGGACAGTATCTGCCTCTCCAGCACATATATATTGCTGCATGTTCCCCTGAGAGCCCACTTGCCTGCACTACATGCTCCAGGACGACATCTGCCACTGCACTGCTGCTGTCTCTGCCCCTCTGGACCCTGCAATGGCACGTACTGTGGAGAGAGCCCCAGCCTTCAGCCTTGAAGAGAACCAGGCCCTGCTGGACAGCCTACTTCCACAGTACAGCAAGCTGTATGGGACACCAGGGGAGCAGGTGAGTGTTCTGTGCACTGCCTTTCTGAATGTGCATTTTGTCTGACTAGCAAGGCTGAGAGTCAGCACACCACTGGCTAGCAGGCTCACTGAGTAGTTGTCACCCCCATAGTGTGTAGTGACTTGCACTGGACAGGTATGGTGCAGTGACAGTGCTTCTGAACAGGGTTTTACTCCCCATGCTATGATACCATGTAGTGACTTCTGGAAAACTGTCCATGGGCAGCCGTGCACTGCCTGGGTACACCATGTGCCCCTGTGATTGCGACATGTATATGCAACTGTGTCATGCACGGATATGTTGCATGTGTAGTAATGGCCTTATCACTTTGTCATCCTGACAGGCTTCTGCCCATCGGAAGCATGAGATCTGGAAGGACATCGTCCGGGCTGTCCGGTCCGTGGGGGTCTACAAGCGCCGGATCCGCAACTGCCAAAAGAGGTGGCAGGACCTTCGGGGCTGGACCCGGAGGATTGCACGGGTCCAGCTGAAGCTGTCGCCTCCTCGCAGGAGGGGCGGAACACGGACCCTGACCCCCACATGCTCAGGATCCTGGCGGTGGTCTTTCCAGACCTGGATGGGCAGCTGAAGGCCAGAGAGCAGCAAGGAGGGGGTGAGTCAAAGACTGCACTGTGTACTCTGTCTAACATGTTATGTGCCCTCCTCGGGCCAGGTTGAACTGCCACAGTACAGCAGTCATGTTGTCCAGGAGCCATGTCCCTCTATTGTGCACTGCCCACTCCTCATCTGATACCCAGGTGTGGCCCTTACATGCAGGGAATTCTGTCACTTAGGACTGTGTCCTTGCAGTTTGCTTGACTCAAGGTGGGAGACAGCATCTGTTTCCCTGACTCTGTGGTGGGCATCATGGGTGGGTCCATTGCTTACACAATGCCTGTATTCTGACATGTATTCAGCGTGTTACTTTGATCTGTGGTCCAATTGCTGAGCTGATCCACCACATGTGGCTGGGGTACCTGGCACACACCCATGCTGCGGGTGGGAACAATGTTTGGGCCCCAGGAGTATGTATATGACGTGTGTCACACATACTTAGCCAGCTGCCTACAGTCCAGGGCTCATCCCTCATTCATGTGGGGCTGGACAGTCATGCCTACTCCAGGCCATACAATACACTCTGTACTCCCACTCCCGTGTATCAGAGGACACATTGTGCACAGTGATTTGACCCCTCAGGTGTCTGCCTCTGTGTCAGTGTGCTGTGGATTAGTCGCCAGGACTGCTGTGGAGTTTCTTGGTAGGGGCTCAGCATGCCACTGGAGATGTGACCATAGGAGACGATACTTGTGTGACACATAGGTGTCTGATCAGCTGCCCATGCAGACTGGGGCATGTAAATGTGAAGTTCAGGCAGCTGTTCCCCATGCACAGCAGAGTGTGAGGGGCTCAGGTTCAGAGGGTAGTGTCACAGGTCTCCCATATGTCCAATAGGTATGACCTGGACAGATGAGGGTTAAGAGGATGTGTTGTGGGGGGATGTACATGTGCACTTGTGCAGCTCCAGGACTTGCATTCCCCATGACCTACTATTGTGACACAGTGCAGAGTGTTGTTGTCTGGCTGCAAAGTCATACATCACTGAGACAGTGATGTATGACTTTGCAGTCATGCCTCCGCCATGGCATGTGTCTACTGATTGGTGATCCTGCAGGGGAGTGACATGTGCTACATGCACACCATAGTGGCGCTGGCTATCAGGACATGGGTGCATCATGGTGTCTGTCGCTGGTATGCATCACATGCATTTCCTATTTGACTCTGGGCATCCCTTACATCCGTAAACCTGTACTGACTCAGTGGCAAGAGCTGTGATGTGTCCACACCGTGTCCTCTGCACTGTCCAACTACTGTGTACTTGGTGCATGTGTCAACACTGGGGTGTTGCAATCCAACAGACACCAGACAGATGGGTGCAAGGCCATGTGGGATGTGAGTGCCATGCTTGGCATCAGACTGACAATTGACTTCTCCTGTTCAATTAGGGCACTTTTAGCAATGTACAACTAATGATGCCAGGGCTTGCTCTGTAATGTGCTGTGCTCACAGTGGTGTGTGCGTTTGGTGCAGGTGACTGATGTCTGTCTGTTTCCCCATTGTTTGCAGATACATCCACGGCCACGGAAGGGGACAGCTCCACGGACCAGGAGGAGCCGGAGAGCCAGACTGGGTCAGCAGCCGAGGAGTGGTCGGAGGGACCCAGTGGCACGGAGGGCGAGGGAGCCACACCGAGGAGTCCTCAGCAGCATCCACCTCAGCTGAGGACCAGAGCAACTCGGAGGATGACTCCCTTGTGGAGGCGGGTGTCAGCAGCCACCACACCCCAGCTAGTGTTGCTGTCCCCGCCACCACCAGCACCACCACCGCCCTCCCATCGGCTCCCATTCCCCAGGTCCGTGGAGGCTCCCATGTCCGGGAGCGTGTCTCCTTTGGGCCAGGCACCGCACCCCCTGCCCCTGTGTCCCCTGCTGCCCTGAGTGAGGAGTCTGTGTACCTCCTTCGCCAGCTCCATGTAGGGCAGACAGCCATGCTGAGTGTCCTCCATGCGCACACCGCGCTGTTGACTCAGCTGGTGTCGTTCATGGAGGGCATCTCATCGGGCATGTCTGACCTACAGAGGGGCAATAGGTCCATGGACTCCTCCCTGACGGCAGCAGTGTCCCTCCTCAAACGGTCCCTCACCCCTCCTGCCTCTGCTCCATCCACACTCCCCAGCACCTTACCCATCCCAGGCACACACACACTGGCACAGGCACACACCAGCACACACACATCCAGCACACTGACACACACGCCAATGACAAAACGCACACGCACGCACATTCAGGGGACTGAAGCCAGACTCACAGGGGATGGGGCCCTGGAACACACACACGCATCCACATGCACTGCGCAGTCCTCAGTTCCCTCTCCCTCCAAAGCACCCTCCCTTGCCTCACCTGCAACCCCAAAGTCACAGCAGCTCTTCCTCTGTGACCTCGGCCTCTTCCCCACCGATGAAGCTGCTCCAGCATCCCGGGGAAGAGGAAGCCCACCCACACGGAGCAGAGTGCCCCTCGCCCCGGACACCCTCCCCCAGGCGCAGACGGACTGAGGCCCCCACCCGCAAGTCCCCCGGAGTGCTAAGAGCAAGACCCCGCCACCACCCTGCAGCTCAGGCACAAGGTCTCCGTCCTCCATCCCTCAGGCCCCCACTGCACAGGTGCCCCCACCACACCCTGCCCCAGGTTCCCCCACCCACAGATATACCATCCCCAAGATGCTCCGGCCTTCTCCCCCTGCCACTTGCTCTCCCAGCACCACACCCCCGCTGCGCTTGTCTGTGCCACTGATGTGGTGAGGGTGTCCCCCCTCTGTCCAACCCACCTTGCCTGTTCCCCATTCTCCTCCCCTGGAGGTAGGCACTGCAGTGGAGTCCACTACCGCCCTGTCTGACTTGGGCACTGCAGTGGCGGACCTGTCCACCCCATCTGCAGGGTCCACTGCAGTTGTGCCGGCACCCACGACATCTGTGTCATGCCCCCAGTTGTGCCGGCACACACCATGTCAGACACCTCCACTGCAGTTGTCAGTGGCTCTCCTGCACCCACCACCCCTTCCCTGACTCCCCCTGGTGAGCCCTGATCCTGTCCCTGCGGTGCCTGGCCTGCCCCCGGTTGCCCCTCCTAGTGGATTGTCCCTGGTATTGTGCAGGCATGCGTAGGGTGACATCTGCCAGTGTCACCCTGTTTGAACTTTGACAATGGACTGGCCATTGGCCTTTGCTCTTTTTCAGGACTTCGTTTGGCCTCAACACATATGCTGAATAAAGCAACTTTCTTTTCTCTAGTGCTCATGCTTCAGATGTACATGTTGTTGGTGCAGCTAACCATGCCCTTGCTGCAGTGATGGTGATATCTGGTCTCATGATTATGAAGTGTTACTGTGCAGGAACCCATGTGGTCCAGGGGAATGTGTCCTATCATGTGGTGTATCCATGTCATCAATAGCAGCATCTGAGGGTGTCATGTGTTCAGTATTTGGCAATGGGTTTCCTACTTACATTGGCAATTTCATATCTGTGGCTTCCACCCCTGCACATCTGTTGTGCCTGCCATCGTTGCATTTGTCTACTTCCCTGACCGTGTTGCCATCTCCAGTGGACATGCAGGTTTGGGCATCAATGGGGAGGGACTCATCCGTGTAGTCAGTGCAACATTGCTATACAAGTGTGTTGGATCTGTGCTGATGATTCCGTTGGCACATCCATGACCAGGCTGATGTGATGGGAGCCCTCATTTGGTGCTAATTGTTGATTGTGTGACCAAGTGCTCAGCTGACATGATGGGGCCCTACTGAGGCAACATATGGCACAGCTTTCCTCACACAGGAGTGGAGTCCCCTCATGGCAGTGTGTACACGTGTGACATTGCCTGCGCCCAAGGTGTGTGTTGTATGTGCATGTCTGTGTGTTCACTTCCATTCATCTGCGCATGCTGTGATCCCTAGTGTTGTACCTGTTTGTGATGCTTGCTGACTTGAGCTATGTTCCCCCAAAGTCTTCTCCCTGTGTTCTCTGTGATGTGGGTGCATGGCACATTACTGGTCATCAGGGTGTCACCCATAGGTGTGTTTGCTGTCAGGGCAGAGTTTGTGTGCTGACGCAGATGGGTCACAGTCAGGTTTCCCTTTGGCACTTGTTGTTTGCCCCTGTCATGTGATTTCCAGTTTGTGTTATCTTTCAGTGATTGTGACACGTTGTGTGTGTGACTGCTGGCACTCCTTAGGGTCCGGGCTGCAATGTTGGTTGTTGTCTATGTGTGTTCTTTGTGGGTGACCTTGGCTTCTTCATTGGTGTGTGACTGTGGCTGGGATCCCATTGGTCGGTGTGGTATTGCCGTCATGTCCATGTACAGAGTAGTGTGCAGTGTGTCAGACATTCAGGAGTCTTGTTGAGTGTCCATGTGTGATGTGTTTCTACACCTTGGTTCCCACCCACCACCCTGGAATAGTCATGGGTGCATGTGCAATGTCACCAGTGCATGTGTACTTCACTGCTGCACATTGTTGGAGGTCGAGGGGTGTGGTGTTGAGTGTGTGCAGATGAGAGTTGTTGCCCGGCTAGTCCCCTGCCTCCATGTTGGCCTTGGCTTACTGGCCATGCTGATTGATTTGTGCTTGTGTAGGTGTGATGGTAGTTAGTTGCTCAGGACACCTGACTGTGGTTCACAGTGTGAACGACATTTAGCTTTGTCATCACAGTGGTATTTTTCTTCAGCCCAGGGTCACCACATTGTGGGGGCCCTGGGGGTGGTGCTGTGGTGTGTCTGTGACTTGCTGTGTCAGTTGTTGTTCCTACGTGCCTGTGTGACATGTGTGTTTTGTGCTCCCTCTCACCTGTCAATGCCTGCTTGCCCACATAGGGGATTTGGATCCATGAGTTAGCTTAGTGTGGCAGTGTATGCACATCTGTATGATTGGTATTCAGCTCTCCTCATGTGTTGTGTTGTTGCCTGGGGACACTGGCACCCCCACCCCTCACCTGCTGTGTATGATGACAGTGTTGGTCTGCCTGTTTGTGTTTGTGCATCTGCACCACTGCATTGGCATATCTTGGGTGTGCCATTGGCTGTATGTTGTTTGGTGTGTTTCCCCTGCTGTCCCTGGGACTCCTAGGTCATCGGTCAGCACAGTGATCATGGTTTGTGTGTCCCATTGCTGCCATGGTATGGTATCTGTTCACCTCACATCTGCTGTCTCCACAGGGTATCTGCATTTGTGTGCCCATTGGTGCAAATATGTGGTTCTGCATTCTGATGGTCACTTCTGTCATTGTGTCATTGATGACTGTTGACGGTCTCAGCCCCCATGGGTGTTGTTTGTCTGCACATGGCCAAAGGAATGTTTCATTTGCACTGCAGTATTTGGCTCCCCCAATTTATGTTGCAATGGGACACATACACTACTTTGCCACAGATGAGTTTTTGGTTCTGTGACCAGGAATGATCCATGCAGTTTGGCAGTTGCAGCTCTTTCTTTGTTAACAATTACCTTTTGGTCACTGTGATGATGAGGGTGTAGACCCCATTGCCACAATGGTCAAAATGTGCTTCAGCTATGGACCCCACACTTACCTTTTGGTCACTGTGATGATGGGGGTTTAGACCCCATTGCCACAATGGTCAAAATGTGCTTCAGCTATGGACCCCACACTTACCTTTTGGTCACTGTGATGATGGGGGTTTAGACCCCATTGCCACAATGGTCAAAATGTGCTTCAGCTATGGACCCCACACTTGCCTTTTGGTCACTGTGATGATGGGGGTTTAGACCCCATTGCCACAAT
>CAWUFW010027712.1:0-25377 GCA_963921515.1 Calotriton arnoldi
AAGATTAAAAAAAGAAAAAAAAAAGAAAAGAAGCTTCTTTATCCCTCATACTTACCAACCTGTGCTTATGCCTGCAGAAATCTGGATTTTTCAGCAAGCAAAATGTTAAGATGTATAGACATAGCTTTGCCTAACACAAGGAGAAAGGTCCTAAATTTCCATATTTGTGGATCTCCTGGAACATATGGGTTATCGCACTTGAAGGATCGTCCGATATAGATTCCAATCTGTTGCCTGATGGCTCATTTTAAAGTCTTCTAGTGCTCACTTATGCAGCTGCTGCTGAGTTTCTGCTTACAAAATTGTACCCAAAATTGAATTGTATGCTTCACTTTTGGTATATATTTCTTTGTCCTAAGTCTGCCACTGCACTCTCTTTTGACCAGTTCTATCAAAAGTGTCCTTGTTGAGTTGGACTGTGTTCACTTCCCTTCTCCCCTTTTTAGAGTAAAGTTTCTGTTTCGATAAGGATATTTTGCACAAATGCAAGATTTTTCTAAACGCAGCCATATAGAGACAACAGCTTTGTACTGCAGCATAATCGTACGTATTTTTGTCTTAGTGATCGATAGTGGACAAAGAATTAACATTAGAACACCAGATAGCTGCTGTGGCCGGAGAAGTGCTTTAACACGCTTAAAATGTTAAAAAAAAAAAGATTTTTGACGTCCTTCCCCCTCGGCAAGAAAAATCATCAGTCCTAAAAGAGAACTATTAGTTATAGATTCATACCTTGAGAATTTACCACCAGACGGAGACTGGATGTTTCTTCAGCAATACACCTGCGCGTCGGTAGGTGGCGTCCCGGTCGACTCTGCGTTGTCGTCGGTGCTGCGTGGTCGCCGGGATGACGTCACGGTGCCTACGCAGACGCCGCCCTGCCTTGGCACGCTGATGTCAGTTCTTTCTTTTTTCATTTTGTGTTTATATTGTTTTTCTTGTTTGCTCCGTGATTTATTATCATTTGAAGCCCTAATAAATTTATTGCTATCATTTCTAAATAAAAACTCTTGGGTATTGTATCTCTGTTTGTTTTCTCATTGTGCTATGTATTTGGTTCTCCCCGGACCCTAATTTGTTGCTTATCTTTATCCATTTGAGACGTTATTATGCTCCTTGAGAATCCTTTGGCAGGTGAACCTTTCCTCCCTTGTCCTTGGGGGTGGATTTTCCCCTCTTTCTTTTTTCGAGCCAGCCTAGCGTAGACCCGAGAGAGAACTTGCCCCTCAGTCATTTTTTGAATAAACTTTTTTCAACTTTTGTCGACGTCTTTTTCAGGTCTTTGACTCCTGGTGCGCGAGGATGTCCCATCGTCGGACCAGATTCAAGCCTTGTGACTCCTGTCACAAGCTGATGTCCATGACGGATCTGCACCTCGTGTGCCTCCTGGTGCCTGGAGCGTGAGGCACGACCCAAAGTCGTGCTCCGACTGTCCGGGCCATGAATCTGAAGACTTCGCGGGAGCGGTCCCGAAAGCTTTTGGAGGCCCGACTGTCGGCTCCGCGTTGCTCCTGTCTCTCTCGAGGGGAAGGGTCACAGAGACCAGTCGCAGAGCCACTACACCTCGTCCAAGTCTTCGCACTCCTCGGGTTGGTCGCAGCACAAGAAGAAGGTGAAAGAAGCACCATCGCTCTTCACCTTCTCCTGTCGGTCGGCTGACGCGGTGCGAGAGACCAGAGCGTTGTCGCTCCTAAGGCTCCCTCTCCCGGTGCCTGATTCAGGGATGACTCCGCGCTTCCCCCCATTTCCGGGAGCTAGAGCATCCCTTGCCCAGCTTCGTACGTTCTACGAAGTCCTCCACCATGTGTTTGGGCAGCCCGACTCCGCTGGTGTGCCTTGCCGGGCCCCGCGGAGCTGGTTTGGGGGCCCCTGGGCCTTCGATGACAGCGGCTCCGGTGACGCGCCCCCGGCCGTGCCACTGGCTGACGCGTCCCCATCCTCATCCCGAGATGGAGCCGTTTCGACGTCGGCCCCGGCCCGTCAAATCCGATGCTGGAGGGTACTTTTTGTTCCCTTGTTCATCCCAGGTGTTCCCAATCACCCTGAGGGGTGGTGATGAGGACTGGGAGGGGTCACTGGACCCTTTAACAGACCAGTTGGAAGAACCGGACTGGAGAGAGGAATTGGGTCACGCCAGTGGTCTGGATGCCCTCCCCCAGACTTTGGCATGCTTTCTCCCCCTCCGTGGCAACCGAGGAGGGAGGCGTCCTATGCAGTGGTGGTGCTTAGGGCAGCCGAGGCACTCGGACCTGGAGCTCCCTACAGTGGCAGTCGGGACCCCAGCCTCCTGACAGAGGTGCTTCAACCGGCAGCAACTTCCTCTGAACCCTTTTTGCTCTTCATTGAAGCCCTCACGAACGACCTTCTGGGCACCCGGGTCCGAGCCCAGCACTGGGGGCCCTGTGGAGCGGACGATTGCACCGCTGCCCACCGCCCATCTCCAGGTGATCCCCATTTTCCTCTCCCAACACCCTTCCTTCTTGGTGGTCCAAGCCTCTTTTTCCAAGGGCGCATTCCCTTCCGTACCCCGGATGGGGAAATCCAAGAAGCTGGATCATCTTGGGAAGAGCATGTTCTCTTCCTCCAGCTTAGCGCTGCGGTCCGTGAATACTGCATGCCTCTTGGGCTGCTATGCCCATACAATCTGGGATACGGTTGCGCAAGGAGGCCCGGGAGGGAGGCCCGGGCCATTCTTTCTCAGGCAGTGGCGGATGGGGGAGGCCGCAGCAAAATTCAGAGATCTGCTGTGGACTGGATACCCCCGATTCTCTGGGCATTACGGTTGCACACGTCGGTGGCCCTTCGGCGCTACGCCTGGTTGAGGACGTGTGGCTTTTCGGGGGGATGTCCAGTCAGCCTTGCTGGACATGCCCTTCGATTTCCGTCGCCTTTTTGGTGACAAGGCAGACTCGGCACTCGGGTGCTTTAAGGATTCTCAGGCTGCGGCCAGATCCTTGGGCCTCTCTGCGTCCTCCCGTCCACCACAGTGCTGCCTTTCGTGCCTTTGGCCCAGCTGCGGAAGGGGGCACCCCCACCACATCCGACCCAGTCCAGCCACCGGCCCGCGCCGAAGCTGCCCAGCCTCAGCGTGGCCGCGGACGTGGGACCCGGCGACCTCGGTCCCGGGAACCAGCGGGCGGGCCCAGTCCACCCTTTCCACACTCCCTGCAGCAGCCTCCAAACCCTCCTAGTCTGACCCTTAAGGCCCATCAGTGGCCAGTGGGTGGCAGGATTCACCATTACCTCCCACACTGGCAATCTATCACGTCAGACAGGTGGGTTTTGCGCAGATAGTCCGAAAAGGCTACTCCCTCCCCGCGGAGACCACCGCCTCCCTCCATGCCACCGTCTTTCGAGTCACATTTCGGAGGATCACGCAGGTGCTTCTCCGCCAGGAAGTCTCAGCTTTCATGGCCAAAAGGGGCTTCCTCCAGAGGGTCCCGGCACCAGAAGCAGGTCGTATGGTTGCTGTCCCCGCTGCTTTCTGGTGCCCAAGAAGGACAAAGGCCTGCATCCTAGCTTAGACCTCTGGGCCCCTCAATCACTTCCAACGGAAGGAGAAGTTCAAAATGCTAACCTTGGCTCAGAGTCCTGCTCCGCCCTCGTCCCTGGAGACTGGATGGTAGCTTTGGACTTGTAGGAGCGCTTATTTTCACATCCCTGTCCTGCCATAGCCCACAGGCGGTACCTGCGGTTAAGCAGTTGGCCACGAGCATTTTTCAGTTCACTGTACTCCCCTTCGGCCCTTACCAGTGACCCTCGGGTGTTCACGAAAGTGATGGCGGTCGGTCGCAGCTCATCTGCGCAGATCAGGGGTTCTGGTCTTCCCCTATCTCGACGACTGGTTGTTAAGGCGCGGGCTCGCCCAGGATGTGCGTCTCCCACCTCCAGACTACGGCGGACCTCCTGCAGTGGCTGGGGTTCACTTATCAACGTGCCGAAGTCACACCAGACTCCCCTCTCAGTCGCTCCCTTTCATCGGAGCTGTTCTGGACACAGAGCAGTTTTGGGTCTATCCTCCTGAGCACCGAGTCTGGGGATATTCGAGGCTATGATACTGATGTTTCAGCCTCTATTCCGGATTTTGGTGAGAATGACCCTGAGGCTGCTGGGCCTCATGGCAACTCCTGCACATCCTGCTGGTGGATCATGCCAGATGGCATAGGCGGGCTCTGCAGTGGGACCTGAAGTTCCAGTGGGCGCAGCATCCAGGGGAATCTTTCCAGCTTTCGTCCAAGATCTCGGAGGGAACTGCGCAACAACTGCAGTGCGTTTTAAAAAGCCATGATTGGGTCAGAGGCAGATCCCTCTCCCTTCCCCAACCAGAACTCACGGTGGTGACCGATGCATCAATCCTGGGATGGGGGGGCGGCCACTTGGGAGAAGCGGAGATCAGAGGAGGTCTGGTCTCCGGGGGTGGAGTCCGGGCTTCATATCAGCCTGTTAGGAGCTCCTGGCGATTCGCTTGGCACTGAAGAGCATTCCCTTCCCTACCTCAAGGGGAAGGCAGTGCAGGTGTTCACAGGCAACAACACCGCCATGTGGTACTGCAACAAACGGGGCGGGGTTGGGTCGTGGATCCTTTGTCAAAGGGAGGCCTTCGCCTTTGGACATGGCTGGAACATCAAGGGCATGAACCCTGGTGGCTGAACACCTGGCAGGTTCTCTGAATGCCAGGGCGGATGAGACTCAGCTGCCGGTGCCTGGTGGATCACGAATGGCATCTTCACTCAGAGGTGGTGCAAGGTCTCTTTCAGCAGTGGGGAGAGCATTGGTTAAGATCTGGTCGCCACCCCCGAAGAGAGCGCGCAATCTCAGCAGTTTTGCATGTTGGAGTTTCCAAGGCGGCACTCGCTCGGCGGTGCATTTCGTCGCGAGTGGAGTTGCGGCCTCCCCTGTACGCCTTTCAGCCCGTACCACTTCTGCCCTGAGTGCTAGAAGATGAAAGCGTGACCAGGCCCAGAGTCATTCTTGTGGCACTGGACACTGGGCACGAAGAGAGTCTGGTACACCCGAGCTCCTGAGCATGGCTATCGATCCTCCCATCAGACTGCCCCTTCGGGAGGATCTTCTGTTGCAGCAGCAGGGAACAGTTCTCCACCCGAACCCTGCCCAGCCTCCACCTCCTTGTGTGGATTATTGAGCAGTGACAGTTGAAGCAGCTTTTGACCTTCGTGCCGAAGTCTGTAGAGTCATCTTGGCAACCCAGGCGTCCCACTCCACTAAAGACGGTATACGCCTGCCGATGGAACAAGTTTGTGGCATGGTGCACAGCAAAGGCTGTGGTTCCCCCTTTCTGCCCCTCTTTCTGAGGTTCTTTTTGTTCCTTCTTTCTTCAGACCCCAGCAGGGCTCTGCTCTGGGCACTCTTAAGGGTTACCTGGCAGCCATTTTACGCACTTTCTTCAGCTACCAGATCAGCCGTCTTTGTTTCAAGTCTCCTATTGTAAGTAGGTTCTTTAAAGGCATTATTCATCCCTTTCCTCCATCTCCTTTCATAATGCCTCAGTGAGACTTGAACCTTGTTTTGACTTACCTTATCTGCTCTCCCTTCGAGCCTCTTCACAACTGTCCTCTTAGGCTTCTCACTCTTAAAGACTGCCTTTCTTGTTTGCCATCACCTCTGCTCGCAGAGTGAGTGAGCTTCTGAGCTCATTCTTCTGAGGCCCCCTTTCTTTTCGGTCCATCCGGACAGAAGTAGTGCTTCGAATGAGGCCCTCATTCTTGCCTAAAAGTTGTCACTCCTTTTCACATTGGACAGACTATTACTCTGCCCACCTTTTTCCCTGCTCGGCACGCTTCCAAGGAGGAGGAGAGACTCAACCGTCTGGACCCGAAGCGTGCGCTGTCTTTCTACGCTTGACCGCACGAAAGATTTCCAGGGTGGACGATCAACTCTTCGTTGGCTATGTGGGTGCCAAGAAAGGTCGGGCTGTGCAAAAAAACATGCCGTCTCTCGATGGGTGGGTCCTCTGTATCAAGGAGTTGTTATGCTTTAGCTAAAAAGGAGCCTCAGTGGGGCTGCGAGCTCATTCCACTAGAGCTACAACAGCAACTACTGCTTTGTCGCGTGGAGTCCCACTCATCGACATCTGCCAGGCGGCTCACGTAGGCTTCTGTGCTGCACGTTCACCAGACATTACTGCCTGGATAGTCAAGTCCGAAGGGGAAGAGCTACTTTGCACCGTTCTGTCCTCAGGACTTTCTGCTGTGAACTTGGTTCGCAGTCCCTCCTCCGGGGGTTGGTATTGCTGGGGTATCTATTCTATGGTAAGGAATCTATAACTAATAGTCTCTTTCCAGATGAACAAGTTTAACTTACCTTCTGGAACAATGTATCTGTAAGAGGCACATATTAGTTATAGATTCCTTACACTGCCACCCGTCCTCTCTGCTCTGCGAACTGACTTCTAGGGATAGGAACTCCCTTGCAGGGCCCTAGTGTGGTCAGTGTCTTTCCTGGCTCTGTGCTTCTGGCGTGGAAAGTCGTGTCAGAACCCGAGCGTCAGCGTGTAGAAGGCGTCGTCTAACTAGGCACCACGATGTCATCCCAGCGACCACGATGCCAATGACGGAGGCGGAGTCGACGGACGCCACCCTGACTGACGCACAGGGGTATTGCTGAAGAAAAAATTCTCTATCCAGCCTGATGCCTGGGGGTAATTCTAAGGTAAGGAATCTTATAACTAATATATGTCTCTTACAGATACATACAGTTACCGAAGGTAAGTAACTTGTTCTACAGGCATCAGTCACCTCCCAGTTGGACTACTGCAATGTGCTCTACCTGGGAACTACTAAGTTGAGATTACAGAAACTACAGCAAGTGCAAAACGCTGTTGCCCGCCTTGTACTAAATCTTCCGAAATATGCTAGCTTCCAGGCCTGCTCTGGCTAGCCTGCACTAGCAGCTGCAACCTAAAGAGAGAGTCTTATTTAAAGTCATGTGCTTCTGTCACTGAATATTTAATGATAAAGGTCCAGGAGTGCCTCACTTCTGTAGTGAGATGCCACAAGCCAAGCCGTAATCTCAGATCCTCAAAGAGGATACAAACCAGGCTGTTGTGCTGGTGGTAAGGGAAAGCTAGATGGGGCGGTCGCTCCTTTGCTTTTCTAGTGGCTCAGGCATGGAATTCCCTATCCCTCCATACTGAGGAGGGGACCATCGTAGCTACTGTTCCGAAGGAGACCAAACACATGGCTATTTCCCCTAGATGTCGAGCGCAGTCATGAATTTCAGTTTCGGCAATTAGATAAACATATGGCATTATATCTCTTTCTACGGGTCACTCTCTCGCAGGCGCTGGGACGCGCGGTCAGACTCAACCAAGCGCTTTAGAAATAGCCTTATTATTATTAAGCAACAGGAATTGATAATGAAATAATGCATTATATAAATATAAAAAGAGCTGTAGTATCATGACTTCAGAGCATTGACATCTGACATATACTGTTGTAAAAGTAGCCCAAATTTGAATCCAAAAAACCAAGATGTTTTTTTAGAATTTGTTATGAGTGTCAGTAATATGTCAGCAGTTAGAAAATGAAATTACCTTTCATCTAATCGTCTACTAGGTCTCAGCTTCATGGAAATGTGTTGACTGTTTTGTTTTTGTACTGTGACTGATATTAAATGAATTAGAACCAGTAGCATGTTGTGTGAGTACATATATATCTCCATTAAAGGCACATTTGAGCATTGGAAAATAATGTAAAACCAACATATTTTAGACAGATGTGCCACAGGTTTTCCTGTCAACAAAATTTTTGTTTGTAAAACTGCACAGTTTTTGAGTAACTATTGGTACATTTGTAGATTAGTAAGAATTCAGATTGGCACACACGTCTAAAGTATACACAAGTATCAGGTTTAATTTTCTACATTTACATATTTGTTCATTTCTCTGAAAAAAATGCAGAAACCAGTTCTCTTCAGGTTTAAGTCATCAGCATTCACCTTTGTTTTAGTTTGGTCCTTGTAGAATGAAAATATTGTGGTTTTTTCTGTGGGTGTTTGTTGTCTTTGAAAAATCGATAAATTCCTTAGAGGTTCACCAATTTTCAAATTCCTAGGAGATGAGGATCAGTGAAAATGTGAACTACAGATGAAAGTCACCTGGATTTGTTCAATTTATTAAATTCTTTTAGTGTCCTTCTGCAAAGTGCTGCACTCTGCAAATGCACTGTGGAGAGTGGATGAGAAGGGTATACAAAAGGAGAGTAGACAGGGATGCTCAACATGATTACAGAAGAGTAGACCCATGGCAAGGATTTCAGAATAACAGTTACTATGCAAATGTGTTCTGTCTAGATTAATTTTATGTAAATATATCACTTGTGGCCAGCCTGAACATATGGTCCACATTTTGGCACTCCATGACCTATGTTGAATAAGCCTACTATTGTTGAAATAGCCAGGGGAGAAGGAGGCAAGCTCTCTCTTGTTCACAAAGTAAACTATGATTGCATTTTTCGTTCTGTTTTTTGGGGCAGGAGTGGTTGAAGTGAATGGTGTAGTACACTAGACATAAAGTAATGCAGAAACCCACAACCAGGTGTAGGAGAGTAGGATCTGCTTCACAGGGGTACCCCCACTTTTTGCTGATACTTCACTGGTTTTCGACATTAGTCTGGCTGGGGCCCTGCTATTCAGAACCCCAGCCTAGCTGTTTCCTCTTTAAAAGGGTCTCCATGTGCCTTAGGCACATCACTGATTGGGATCTGGAGTGCCCTTGTAAGTCCCTAGTATATGGTATACTATGTACCAAGGGCATAGGTACCTCAGAGGCCTGCCAGGGGCTGCAGCATGTATTATGCCACCCCTGGTAGGCCATCCAAACTGGCACCACAGGTCTGCTACTGCAGCCTGGGTAAGGTGGTGCATGCACCCCTTGCTGTGGTATAGGTTACCTATATCACTAAATGCATACACACATATAAACCTATAAGTCACTCCTAAGGCAGGCCTTATCAATCCTAAAGGCAGAGTGCATGGTTCCTATGTGAGAGGGTGCCCCTGCATGAGCAGGGCCCCTCTGCAGCGTTCGGAGACCATCTCTGATGCTGTTTGTAGTGCAGCCTGACCATATACTCTTAAACGCATTATATCCTCGCGGTAAAATGCTAACTATGGAATGGCTGCACCTAAACATGTCGTGTTTGGTGTCAAACATCTTGGAATACTACCCCCCGCCAATCCTGGCGGCGGGGGTAGCATTCCACCCTTCTAGAGGGAAAGGCATGTTAACTCTGACGAGTCCGGTAACTTCTTTCCAGAGCCTGGCATCACAAAATGGATGCTGCTGCCACAGACACGAGTCTGGCCTCCTGCTGCTGGACGAAACTCCGGCAGGGGAGGCCTGGACAATAGGTTTCCTGTCCCAGGGAGGTGTGACCACCTCCCCAGACAGGACAATGTGTATTGGGGCTGGGCGGGAGCACTTTCGGGTGCTTTGAAGTCCTGCACTGGGGGCACATTTGGTGTCCCTGTGCATACCCCAGTTCAAACCGGATCAGGGGCTTGCAGCCCCTGCTTTGGCGCGAACTGGACAAAGGGAAAGGGGTGTAGCCACCCCTCTGCCCTGACCCACCCATAGGTGGGGCCACAGAGTAGTCCATCCCCTATTTTTAGAATAAAGGTAGGAACCCAGTCCCTAGGACTTTAGATTATACCTGGACGAAACTCTGAAACAGAATCCTGGACCTTCGACGCTCTACTCACGATTAGAGGACTGAAGAATCTCCCTTGGGGTCAAGGAGTGACTCCCCTGCTTGGCAGGCACCAAAGAAGCATCTGTCCGGTTCGCATCACTGAAGCTCCCGTCGGACGCCGAAGTCATCGCATCACCAGAGGTGGATTCTCAGACTTCCCCGAGGCTACCCTGAGTCCCCAGCAAAGCTGAGGCCCGTGGCTATCGTGGGTGACGTGAGACCGTGACCCCTGGACACCGAGCACATTTGCAAGTGCACCATCTTCTGGGTCTCCCAAGAAGTCGTGCTTTGGGCTCCGAGTAGCCCTAGCCTCCAGCACCACCTGCACCGAAGATCACTGGCCCCCACTCCACGAGTGTCCTGTAAGCCAGCTCCACGTGCGGCGTCACGAGGCTCCTTCGCGGTCGCTAGCCCGTTGGCTAGTAGCCCTTAACGAAGGCCAATCTTTTCTTTACTTGGCAGTCTGGTTGCTCCAGGCCTGCCCTCACTTACCCTTGCTGGGTGAGTTCCCCAGACCTTGCTGGTCTGCATCATCGACGATCTACATCTTACTCGAGACTTGCCGTTGCCAAGGCTTGTTGGGTCCAATCTGGTCGCCGACACCTCTGCACTCGACAGACATCGAGCAACAGCCCGAATCCTGCTCCTGGTCGCCGACAACGCCTCCCGGACCTCGTGGCTGAAGAGTCAAGACGACCGTCATCGAATCTGAAGCACTCGACATCGGTGGGCATCTGTCCATCGCCTCCCTGGTCACTGGCTAGTGACCCAGACTCTGTCCCCTCTGCTTTCAGGTTCTTCAGAACTCCGATCCACTCTTGGATCCACCCGGACACTTTTCTCCTGGTCGCCAGCAGCACTTTGCAGCAGATCGCCATAAGAACCGACGACGAAACCCGACCCCGAAAGGCACCTATGCACCCGGCTTCCCTGGGTGAGGTAACACGAGTACTCCGGTGCTCCCGTGGGTAGAGACTCTTCAAAGTCCTAGATCTCAAAGGGTTTTGTCCTAGTCCTCTTCTAAGTGTCCCTTTCCTCTATTTTCCCGATCCCGACTTTCTCCATAGAAGTTAACGGCGTATCGCGGTTGTGTATTTACACTGCACGCGTCTCCCGTGGGTCCCCTGTGTCACTACCTTGGGTGGTTCCTTGTGGTCCAAGCACTTCTAGAGGCTCTAGGCCTAGTGTCTAGTTCAGTCGTGGTTCGCATACCACTTTATTGGTATATGGTTTGGTACGCCCCTAGGGCCCAAACGTGTATTTGTGCTATTACTGTGATTTAAGATCTTATAACCTATGTACTTCGAACTCTAGCCTCATAAAGAGACTAGAGGGGTGTGTTTAGTAATAAATACATATATTTTGAATATATACCTGGTGTGGTGCTCTTTCATTTGGTCACTCAAGAGATTATAGACTGGTAAAACAAGCTGCTTTACATTCCTTCAAGACTTAGCCTGAAGGCTGCTCTCCACAGCTACCACTAGGATAGCTTTCAATAAGGTTGTCTTTAACCTACCTACCATAAGAGTCGATTTGGACTGGTGCAAGGTGCCCACTATAATTAGTGGACAGCATATGCCAGGCCAACTTCTCACATTGGTGTGCAGCGTGTGGGATTCCAGCTTGCTATTGTTTTACCAGATAATCTCAATTGAATTGATCAACTGAAAACCACTAAAGGTACCTAAGGTACATATAATTTAAGCTTAGAATATCAGTAAGTTCTACTGAACTTAGAGTTGTGTGTTAAGGGATAGCACAACCCTTTCTACAACTCAAGAGAGTTTAGTAGGCCACACTAGAGTAGGTAGTGCATACACCACACCACACTAGTAATGTCTTTAAAAGCAGGATCCAAAGATGCCCTGCAGGAAGCCATTGAGCTTCCCCCTCCAAGTATGACACACTCCCATTCTTGGAACTGAGAGCTTTGTGTAACGTGAGGAAATTAAGGACAGGCCAAAGTCCCACCACCCAACACCTCCAGGAGTTGTTGGTGGCTTATGATCTTAGTAAGTCTTCAGAGACTGAAGGGGTAGGAGCAGAGGGTGGGCCAGCAGATGAGGAAGGGGCCAGGGGTACTACTACCCCCAGCCCCCCTCTGAAACTGACCAGGAGGGTGACAATGACCCTGACCTGGAAAACCCAATCCCTTCTGGGGAAGATGAAGATGAGGATCTTGAGAACCACACCTTTGTCCCCCCAGGAAGGATTATGAGTGTGCTCAGAAAGTCTAGGTCTCCTTCTCAGGAGTCTAACCACTCTGGCACCTCAATAGGGAGCTCTGTTTCTTCTCACAGGAGGGAATCCTCTCATGAGAGAAGAAAGAGACTGGTCCAGTATGAGGAAACTCAACTGGAGATCAGGAAGAAGCAATTGGCTTTAGATAGAGAATCCCTAGATCTCCTTAAAGAGAGAAGAAAGTTGGGACTAGAGTCCCATGGTGGCAGCCATGTCCCTAGAGATAGGGAAAGGTCCTATGACCATAGGAACCTGAGCAAGATTGTCCCTCCCTACCAGAGTGGGGATGATATCCACAAATGGATAACTGCTTTAGAGAGGGCCTGTAAAGTACAGAAGGTCCCTCAGGAGCAGTGGGCAGCAATCTTGTGGCTCTCCTTTGCTGACAAAGGTAGAGACAAGCTCCTCACTGTTAGAGAGGAGGATGCTGACAATTACAAGGTCTTGAAGAGTGCTCTTATTGATGGGTTTGGCCTAACCACTGAACAGTACAGGTTGAAGTTCAGAGACACCCAAAAAGCACAGACTCAAGACTGGGTAGACTATGTGGATTGTTCTGCCAAGGCTCTGGAAGGCTGGTTGATGGGCAGTAAGGTGTGTGACTTCTCAGGATTGTATAATCTGATAATGAGGGAGCAGATTCTTAATAACTGTCAAAACCAGCTGTTGCATCAGTACCTGGTTGACTCTGATCTGACCTCTCCCCAAGAATTGGGAAAGAAGGCAGACAAATGGGTCAGAACCAGGGTGAAGCAGAAGGTACAGAACCAAGGTGGGGAAACCAAGAAGCAAGATGCTAAGAACTCTGACAAGGGTGGGGAGAAGGGTAAAGATCAAAAGTCTTCATCAGGCCCCCAAAAATCTTCTTCTGGTGGGGATTCCCAGTCTACCAAGGGTAAAGGCCAAAGAAAACCATGGTGCAAGGTCTGTAAGCAAAAGACCCACTGGACCAGTGATTGCACCAAGTCCAAAGACTCCAGTCCAGCACCCACCAATGCCCCTAAGGCACCTGTTCCCCCTAGTACAGTTGGTGGAGGTGCTCCAGCAAAGGGTTTAGTAGGGTTCACCCTGGGAACTGAGTTGGGCTCTGACTTAGTCAGGGAACTGACTCAGGCTGTGTTAGTCTGTGATGGAGGCATGGATGTGACCTCCACTGTGAGTCCCAGTAATCTGGGCAAGTACAGACAACAGCCTTTAATCAATGGACGAGAGGCTTTGGCATTTAGGGACACAGGGGCAAGTGTCACAATGGTGACACAAGACCTTGTGCTACCTGGGCAAGTTATACTTGGTGAAATGTACCAAGTGACCAATGCTAGCAATGTCAGAACAGACCATACTCTGGCAGTTGTTAACTTCTCCTGGGGAGGGGTAACTGGCCTTAAGAAGGTTGTGGTAAGTGCAAACCTACCAGTCGAATGCTTGCTTGGCAATGACTTAGAGACTTCTGCTTGGGCAGAAGTGGAGCTCAGGACCCATGCAGAAATGCTGGGGATCCCTGCAGATGTGTTTGCTGTGACCAGGTCACAAGCTAAACTGTCTAAAACTGAACAGGCCTTGGATTCTGGAAGAATGGACCAAGTGCCTTCCAAGAGGAGGAGTAGTAGGGTTAAGGCAGTGCCTTCCCCTTGGCTCAGGAGGAAGATCAGTCCCTTGAGGGGGATGATCTCAGCCCTGAAGAAGGAACTGTCCCAGAGGAACTTGAACCTGAACAGGTTGAGTTCTTGGGGACAGGGGGACCTTCTAGGGCAGATCTGAGCCAGGAGCAGCAGAGCTGCCCCTCCCTTGAACCCCTCAGACAGCAAGCTGCTGCTGAGGCTGCTGGGAAAGCTAGTGGTCCCCATACAGTGTATTGGGATGATGGACTCCTGTACTCAGAGAGTAGAGACCCCAAGCCTGGTGCTACCAGGAGGTTGGTAATACCTTTGAAGTTCAGGGGCTTCCTATTGACCCTAGCCCATGATATTCCCTTAGCAGGACACCTGGGCCAGAACAAGACTTGGGACAGAATTGTCCCTCACTTTCACTGGCCCCACATGTCTGAAGACAGTAAGGAGTTTTGTCGCTCCTGTGTAACCTGCCAAGCCAGTGGCAAAGCAGGTGGCACTACAAAGGCCCCCCTGATACCACTACCTGTGGTGGGGGTGCCCTTTGAGAGGGTAGGGATTGACATTGTTGGTCCCATGGATCCCCAAACAGCCTCTGGGCACAGGTTTATCCTGGTGGTAGTGGATCATGCCACCAGGTACCCAGAAGCTATTCCCCTCAGGACCACTACAGCACCTGTGGTGGCAAGGGCCCTCCTGGGAATCTTCTCAAGAGTGGGCTTTCCTAAGGAGGTAGTATCAGACAGGGGTGCAAACTTCATGTCTGGTTACTTAAAAGCAATGTGGAAGGAGTGTGGAGTTACTTATAAGTTCACCACACCCTATCACCCACAATGCAATGGTTTAGTTGAGAGATTCAACAAAACCTTGAAGGGCATGATTAAAGGGCTCCCAGAAAAGCTTAGGCGTAGATGGGACATACTCTTGCCCTGCCTTTTATTCGCATATAGGGAGGTGCCTCAGAAGGGGGTTGGTTACAGCCCTTTTGAACTTCTGTTTGGCCACCCTGTGAGGGGTCCACTGTGCTTGGTGAAGGAAGGATGGGAGTTACCTCTCAAGCCCCCAAAGCAAGATATAGTGGACTATGTACTTGGTCTCCGCTCCAGGATGGCTGAGTACATGAAAAAGGCAACCAAAAACCTTGAGGCTAGCCAGGAACTGCAGAAGGCCTGGCATGACCAAAAGGCTGTTCTGACTGTTTACCAGCCAGGACAGAAGGTGTGGGTGTTGGAGCCAGTGGCCCCAGCAGCTCTCCAAGACAAATGGAGTGGACCCCACACTATTGTTGAGCAGAAGGGTGAGGTCACTTACTTAGTGGACCTAGGAACACCCAGGAGTCCCCAAAGGGTTCTCCATGTCAACAGACTTAAGCCATATGTGGACAGGGCAGACATGGGCTTGCTCATGGCTACTGATGAAGGGCAGGAGGAAGAGAGTGACCCACTCCCTGACCTGCTCTCACAGAACCCTGACGATGGGTCAGTTGATGGTGTAGCCTTGGCAGGCAGCCTCACTACCCAGCAACAAACTGATTGCAGGCAAGTCCTCAATCAGTTTAGACATATGTTTTCACTGACACCCAGTCAGACCACCTGGTGCACTCATGAAGTGGACACTGGGGACAGTCTGCCTATTAAAAACAAGATTTATAGGCAACCTGACCATGTCAGGGACTGTATCAGGACTGAAGTCCAGAAGATGTTGGAATTGGGAGTGATTGAGCCCTCAGATAGCCCTTGGGCTAGTCCAGTAGTCCTAGTACCTAAACCTCACACCAGTGGTGGGAAAAGAGAGATGAGGTTTTGTGTAGACTACAGAGGCCTCAATGCAGTCACTAGGACTGATGCCCATCCAATACCCAGGGCAGATGAGCTCATAGATACTTTGGCCTCTGCCAAATATCTCAGCACATTTGACCTAACAGCTGGCTACTGGCAGATCAGACTAGCTGATGCTGCAAAGCCCAAAACAGCATTTTCAACCCCTAGTGGGCATTATCAATTTGTGGTGATGCCCTTTGGTCTGAAAAATGCACCTGCCACTTTCCAGAGGTTGGTGAACACAGTTCTCACAGGACTGGAAGCCTATAGTGCAGCTTATCTAGATGATATTGCTGTCTTTAGCTCCACCTGGGAGGATCACCTGGTCCACCTCAGGAATGTTTTACAGGCCCTGCAAAAGGCAGGCCTGACTATCAAGGCCACTAAGTGCCAGATAGGGCAGAGTCAGGTTGTGTACCTGGGCCACCTTGTGGGTGGAGGCCAGGTTCAACCTTTGCAGAGCAAGATCCAGACCATCATGGACTGGACTGCTCCCACTACCCAGACTCAGGTGAGAGCCTTCTTAGGCCTGACTGGGTACTATAGGAGATTTGTCAAGGGGTATGGATCAATAGTGACACCCTTGAATGACTTAACTTCTAAGAAAATGCCCAAAAAGGTTCAGTGGACAGTTAGCTGTCAAAAGGCATTTGATGACCTCAAGCAGGCCATGTGCACTGCTCCAATTCTGCAGAGTCCTGATTACTCCAAGAAGTTCATTGTTCAAACTGATGCATCTGAATTGGGGGTAGGGGCTGTACTGTCACAATTGAATGAAGAAGGTCAGGATCAGCCAGTAGCTTTTATTAGCAGAAGGCTGACCCCTAGAGAGAAACGTTGGTCAGCCATAGAGAGGGAGGCCTTTGCTGTGGTCTGGGCTCTGAAGAAGTTGAGGCCATACTTGTTTGGTACACACTTCCTGGTTCAGACAGACCATAAGCCCCTCTTATGGCTAAAACAAATGAAGGGTGAAAACCCCAAACTGCTTAGGTGGTCCATTTCCCTACAGGGGATGGACTTTACAGTGGAACATAGGCCTGGGAGTAACCATGCGAATGCAGATGGACTCTCTAGGTATTTCCACTTAGAACATGAAGACTTAACTGGGCAAGGTTAGTTTAATGTCCCTACGTTTGGGGGGGTTGTGTAGGAGAGTAGGATCTGCTTCACAGGGGTACCCCCACTTTTTGCTGATACTTCACTGGTTTTCGACATTAGTCTGGCTGGGGCCCTGCTATTCAGAACCCCAGCCTAGCTGTTTCCTCTTTAAAAGGGTCTCCATGTGCCTTAGGCACATCACTGATTGGGATCTGGAGTGCCCTTGTAAGTCCCTAGTATATGGTATACTATGTACCAAGGGCATAGGTACCTCAGAGGCCTGCCAGGGGCTGCAGCATGTATTATGCCACCCCTGGTAGGCCATCCAAACTGGCACCACAGGTCTGCTACTGCAGCCTGGGTAAGGTGGTGCATGCACCCCTTGCTGTGGTATAGGTTACCTATATCACTAAATGCATACACACATATAAACCTATAAGTCACTCCTAAGGCAGGCCTTATCAATCCTAAAGGCAGAGTGCATGGTTCCTATGTGAGAGGGTGCCCCTGCATGAGCAGGGCCCCTCTGCAGCGTTCGGAGACCATCTCTGATGCTGTTTGTAGTGCAGCCTGACCATATACTCTTAAACGCATTATATCCTCGCGGTAAAATGCTAACTATGGAATGGCTGCACCTAAACATGTCGTGTTTGGTGTCAAACATCTTGGAATACTACCCCCCGCCAATCCTGGCGGCGGGGGTAGCATTCCACCCTTCTAGAGGGAAAGGCATGTTAACTCTGACGAGTCCGGTAACTTCTTTCCAGAGCCTGGCATCACAAAATGGATGCTGCTGCCACAGACACGAGTCTGGCCTCCTGCTGCTGGACGAAACTCCGGCAGGGGAGGCCTGGACAATAGGTTTCCTGTCCCAGGGAGGTGTGACCACCTCCCCAGACAGGACAATGTGTATTGGGGCTGGGCGGGAGCACTTTCGGGTGCTTTGAAGTCCTGCACTGGGGGCACATTTGGTGTCCCTGTGCATACCCCAGTTCAAACCGGATCAGGGGCTTGCAGCCCCTGCTTTGGCGCGAACTGGACAAAGGGAAAGGGGTGTAGCCACCCCTCTGCCCTGACCCACCCATAGGTGGGGCCACAGAGTAGTCCATCCCCTATTTTTAGAATAAAGGTAGGAACCCAGTCCCTAGGACTTTAGATTATACCTGGACGAAACTCTGAAACAGAATCCTGGACCTTCGACGCTCTACTCACGATTAGAGGACTGAAGAATCTCCCTTGGGGTCAAGGAGTGACTCCCCTGCTTGGCAGGCACCAAAGAAGCATCTGTCCGGTTCGCATCACTGAAGCTCCCGTCGGACGCCGAAGTCATCGCATCACCAGAGGTGGATTCTCAGACTTCCCCGAGGCTACCCTGAGTCCCCAGCAAAGCTGAGGCCCGTGGCTATCGTGGGTGACTTGAGACCGTGACCCCTGGACACCGAGCACATTTGCAAGTGCACCATCTTCTGGGTCTCCCAAGAAGTCGTGCTTTGGGCTCCGAGTAGCCCTAGCCTCCAGCACCACCTGCACCGAAGATCACTGGCCCCCACTCCACGAGTGTCCTGTAAGCCAGCTCCACGTGCGGCGTCACGAGGCTCCTTCGCGGTCGCTAGCCCGTTGGCTAGTAGCCCTTAACGAAGGCCAATCTTTTCTTTACTTGGCAGTCTGGTTGCTCCAGGCCTGCCCTCACTTACCCTCGCTGGGTGAGTTCCCCAGACCTTGCTGGTCTGCATCATCGACGATCTACATCTTACTCGAGACTTGCCGTTGCCAAGGCTTGTTGGGTCCAATCTGGTCGCCGACACCTCTGCACTCGACAGACATCGAGCAACAGCCCGAATCCTGCTCCTGGTCGCCGACAACGCCTCCCGGACCTCGTGGCTGAAGAGTCAAGACGACCGTCATCGAATCTGAAGCACTCGACATCGGTGGGCATCTGTCCATCGCCTCCCTGGTCACTGGCTAGTGACCCAGACTCTGTCCCCTCTGCTTTCAGGTTCTTCAGAACTCCGATCCACTCTTGGATCCACCCGGACACTTTTCTCCTGGTCGCCAGCAGCACTTTGCAGCAGATCGCCATAAGAACCGACGACGAAACCCGACCCCGAAAGGCACCTATGCACCCGGCTTCCCTGGGTGAGGTAACACGAGTACTCCGGTGCTCCCGTGGGTAGAGACTCTTCAAAGTCCTAGATCTCAAAGGGTTTTGTCCTAGTCCTCTTCTAAGTGTCCCTTTCCTCTATTTTCCCGATCCCGACTTTCTCCATAGAAGTTAACGGCGTATCGCGGTTGTGTATTTACACTGCACGCGTCTCCCGTGGGTCCCCTGTGTCACTACCTTGGGTGGTTCCTTGTGGTCCAAGCACTTCTAGAGGCTCTAGGCCTAGTGTCTAGTTCAGTCGTGGTTCGCATACCACTTTATTGGTATATGGTTTGGTACGCCCCTAGGGCCCAAACGTGTATTTGTGCTATTACTGTGATTTAAGATCTTATAACCTATGTACTTCGAACTCTAGCCTCATAAAGAGACTAGAGGGGTGTGTTTAGTAATAAATACATATATTTTGAATATATACCTGGTGTGGTGCTCTTTCATTTGGTCACTCAAGAGATTATAGACTGGTAAAACAAGCTGCTTTACATTCCTTCAAGACTTAGCCTGAAGGCTGCTCTCCACAGCTACCACTAGGATAGCTTTCAATAAGGTTGTCTTTAACCTACCTACCATAAGAGTCGATTTGGACTGGTGCAAGGTGCCCACTATAATTAGTGGACAGCATATGCCAGGCCAACTTCTCACATTGGTGTGCAGCGTGTGGGATTCCAGCTTGCTATTGTTTTACCAGATAATCTCAATTGAATTGATCAACTGAAAACCACTAAAGGTACCTAAGGTACATATAATTTAAGCTTAGAATATCAGTAAGTTCTACTGAACTTAGAGTTGTGTGTTAAGGGATAGCACAACCCTTTCTACAACTCAAGAGAGTTTAGTAGGCCACACTAGAGTAGGTAGTGCATACACCACACCACACTAGTAATGTCTTTAAAAGCAGGATCCAGAGATGCCCTGCAGGAAGCCATTGAGCTTCCCCCTCCAAGTATGACACACTCCCATTCTTGGAACTGAGAGCTTTGTGTAACGTGAGGAAATTAAGGACAGGCCAAAGTCCCACCACCCAACACCTCCAGGAGTTGTTGGTGGCTTATGATCTTAGTAAGTCTTCAGAGACTGAAGGGGTAGGAGCAGAGGGTGGGCCAGCAGATGAGGAAGGGGCCAGGGGTACTACTACCCCCAGCCCCCCTCTGAAACTGACCAGGAGGGTGACAATGACCCTGACCTGGAAAACCCAATCCCTTCTGGGGAAGATGAAGATGAGGATCTTGAGAACCACACCTTTGTCCCCCCAGGAAGGATTATGAGTGTGCTCAGAAAGTCTAGGTCTCCTTCTCAGGAGTCTAACCACTCTGGCACCTCAATAGGGAGCT
This sequence comes from Calotriton arnoldi, assembly GCA_963921515.1. Taxonomy (NCBI): domain Eukaryota; kingdom Metazoa; phylum Chordata; class Amphibia; order Caudata; family Salamandridae; genus Calotriton; species Calotriton arnoldi. Next base: position 19,969 of record CAWUFW010027712.1, read on the forward strand.
CTGTTTCTTCTCACAGGAGGGAATCCTCTCATGAGAGAAGAAAGAGACTGGTCCAGTATGAGGAAACTCAACTGGAGATCAGGAAGAAGCAATTGGCTTTAGATAGAGAATCCCTAGATCTCCTTAAAGAGAGAAGAAAGTTGGGACTAGAGTCCCATGGTGGCAGCCATGTCCCTAGAGATAGGGAAAGGTCCTATGACCATAGGAACCTGAGCAAGATTGTCCCTCCCTACCAGAGTGGGGATGATATCCACAAATGGATAACTGCTTTAGAGAGGGCCTGTAAAGTACAGAAGGTCCCTCAGGAGCAGTGGGCAGCAATCTTGTGGCTCTCCTTTGCTGACAAAGGTAGAGACAAGCTCCTCACTGTTAGAGAGGAGGATGCTGACAATTACAAGGTCTTGAAGAGTGCTCTTATTGATGGGTTTGGCCTAACCACTGAACAGTACAGGTTGAAGTTCAGAGACACCCAAAAAGCACAGACTCAAGACTGGGTAGACTATGTGGATTGTTCTGCCAAGGCTCTGGAAGGCTGGTTGATGGGCAGTAAGGTGTGTGACTTCTCAGGATTGTATAATCTGATAATGAGGGAGCAGATTCTTAATAACTGTCAAAACCAGCTGTTGCATCAGTACCTGGTTGACTCTGATCTGACCTCTCCCCAAGAATTGGGAAAGAAGGCAGACAAATGGGTCAGAACCAGGGTGAAGCAGAAGGTACAGAACCAAGGTGGGGAAACCAAGAAGCAAGATGCTAAGAACTCTGACAAGGGTGGGGAGAAGGGTAAAGATCAAAAGTCTTCATCAGGCCCCCAAAAATCTTCTTCTGGTGGGGATTCCCAGTCTACCAAGGGTAAAGGCCAAAGAAAACCATGGTGCAAGGTCTGTAAGCAAAAGACCCACTGGACCAGTGATTGCACCAAGTCCAAAGACTCCAGTCCAGCACCCACCAATGCCCCTAAGGCACCTGTTCCCCCTAGTACAGTTGGTGGAGGTGCTCCAGCAAAGGGTTTAGTAGGGTTCACCCTGGGAACTGAGTTGGGCTCTGACTTAGTCAGGGAACTGACTCAGGCTGTGTTAGTCTGTGATGGAGGCATGGATGTGACCTCCACTGTGAGTCCCAGTAATCTGGGCAAGTACAGACAACAGCCTTTAATCAATGGACGAGAGGCTTTGGCATTTAGGGACACAGGGGCAAGTGTCACAATGGTGACACAAGACCTTGTGCTACCTGGGCAAGTTATACTTGGTGAAATGTACCAAGTGACCAATGCTAGCAATGTCAGAACAGACCATACTCTGGCAGTTGTTAACTTCTCCTGGGGAGGGGTAACTGGCCTTAAGAAGGTTGTGGTAAGTGCAAACCTACCAGTCGAATGCTTGCTTGGCAATGACTTAGAGACTTCTGCTTGGGCAGAAGTGGAGCTCAGGACCCATGCAGAAATGCTGGGGATCCCTGCAGATGTGTTTGCTGTGACCAGGTCACAAGCTAAACTGTCTAAAACTGAACAGGCCTTGGATTCTGGAAGAATGGACCAAGTGCCTTCCAAGAGGAGGAGTAGTAGGGTTAAGGCAGTGCCTTCCCCTTGGCTCAGGAGGAAGATCAGTCCCTTGAGGGGGATGATCTCAGCCCTGAAGAAGGAACTGTCCCAGAGGAACTTGAACCTGAACAGGTTGAGTTCTTGGGGACAGGGGGACCTTCTAGGGCAGATCTGAGCCAGGAGCAGCAGAGCTGCCCCTCCCTTGAACCCCTCAGACAGCAAGCTGCTGCTGAGGCTGCTGGGAAAGCTAGTGGTCCCCATACAGTGTATTGGGATGATGGACTCCTGTACTCAGAGAGTAGAGACCCCAAGCCTGGTGCTACCAGGAGGTTGGTAATACCTTTGAAGTTCAGGGGCTTCCTATTGACCCTAGCCCATGATATTCCCTTAGCAGGACACCTGGGCCAGAACAAGACTTGGGACAGAATTGTCCCTCACTTTCACTGGCCCCACATGTCTGAAGACAGTAAGGAGTTTTGTCGCTCCTGTGTAACCTGCCAAGCCAGTGGCAAAGCAGGTGGCACTACAAAGGCCCCCCTGATACCACTACCTGTGGTGGGGGTGCCCTTTGAGAGGGTAGGGATTGACATTGTTGGTCCCATGGATCCCCAAACAGCCTCTGGGCACAGGTTTATCCTGGTGGTAGTGGATCATGCCACCAGGTACCCAGAAGCTATTCCCCTCAGGACCACTACAGCACCTGTGGTGGCAAGGGCCCTCCTGGGAATCTTCTCAAGAGTGGGCTTTCCTAAGGAGGTAGTATCAGACAGGGGTGCAAACTTCATGTCTGGTTACTTAAAAGCAATGTGGAAGGAGTGTGGAGTTACTTATAAGTTCACCACACCCTATCACCCACAATGCAATGGTTTAGTTGAGAGATTCAACAAAACCTTGAAGGGCATGATTAAAGGGCTCCCAGAAAAGCTTAGGCGTAGATGGGACATACTCTTGCCCTGCCTTTTATTCGCATATAGGGAGGTGCCTCAGAAGGGGGTTGGTTACAGCCCTTTTGAACTTCTGTTTGGCCACCCTGTGAGGGGTCCACTGTGCTTGGTGAAGGAAGGATGGGAGTTACCTCTCAAGCCCCCAAAGCAAGATATAGTGGACTATGTACTTGGTCTCCGCTCCAGGATGGCTGAGTACATGAAAAAGGCAACCAAAAACCTTGAGGCTAGCCAGGAACTGCAGAAGGCCTGGCATGACCAAAGGCTGTTCTGACTGTTTACCAGCCAGGACAGAAGGTGTGGGTGTTGGAGCCAGTGGCCCCAGCAGCTCTCCAAGACAAATGGAGTGGACCCCACACTATTGTTGAGCAGAAGGGTGAGGTCACTTACTTAGTGGACCTAGGAACACCCAGGAGTCCCCAAAGGGTTCTCCATGTCAACAGACTTAAGCCATATGTGGACAGGGCAGACATGGGCTTGCTCATGGCTACTGATGAAGGGCAGGAGGAAGAGAGTGACCCACTCCCTGACCTGCTCTCACAGAACCCTGACGATGGGTCAGTTGATGGTGTAGCCTTGGCAGGCAGCCTCACTACCCAGCAACAAACTGATTGCAGGCAAGTCCTCAATCAGTTTAGACATATGTTTTCACTGACACCCAGTCAGACCACCTGGTGCACTCATGAAGTGGACACTGGGGACAGTCTGCCTATTAAAAACAAGATTTATAGGCAACCTGACCATGTCAGGGACTGTATCAGGACTGAAGTCCAGAAGATGTTGGAATTGGGAGTGATTGAGCCCTCAGATAGCCCTTGGGCTAGTCCAGTAGTCCTAGTACCTAAACCTCACACCAGTGGTGGGAAAAGAGAGATGAGGTTTTGTGTAGACTACAGAGGCCTCAATGCAGTCACTAGGACTGATGCCCATCCAATACCCAGGGCAGATGAGCTCATAGATACTTTGGCCTCTGCCAAATATCTCAGCACATTTGACCTAACAGCTGGCTACTGGCAGATCAGACTAGCTGATGCTGCAAAGCCCAAAACAGCATTTTCAACCCCTAGTGGGCATTATCAATTTGTGGTGATGCCCTTTGGTCTGAAAAATGCACCTGCCACTTTCCAGAGGTTGGTGAACACAGTTCTCACAGGACTGGAAGCCTATAGTGCAGCTTATCTAGATGATATTGCTGTCTTTAGCTCCACCTGGGAGGATCACCTGGTCCACCTCAGGAATGTTTTACAGGCCCTGCAAAAGGCAGGCCTGACTATCAAGGCCACTAAGTGCCAGATAGGGCAGAGTCAGGTTGTGTACCTGGGCCACCTTGTGGGTGGAGGCCAGGTTCAACCTTTGCAGAGCAAGATCCAGACCATCATGGACTGGACTGCTCCCACTACCCAGACTCAGGTGAGAGCCTTCTTAGGCCTGACTGGGTACTATAGGAGATTTGTCAAGGGGTATGGATCAATAGTGACACCCTTGAATGACTTAACTTCTAAGAAAATGCCCAAAAAGGTTCAGTGGACAGTTAGCTGTCAAAAGGCATTTGATGACCTCAAGCAGGCCATGTGCACTGCTCCAATTCTGCAGAGTCCTGATTACTCCAAGAAGTTCATTGTTCAAACTGATGCATCTGAATTGGGGGTAGGGGCTGTACTGTCACAATTGAATGAAGAAGGTCAGGATCAGCCAGTAGCTTTTATTAGCAGAAGGCTGACCCCTAGAGAGAAACGTTGGTCAGCCATAGAGAGGGAGGCCTTTGCTGTGGTCTGGGCTCTGAAGAAGTTGAGGCCATACTTGTTTGGTACACACTTCCTGGTTCAGACAGACCATAAGCCCCTCTTATGGCTAAAACAAATGAAGGGTGAAAACCCCAAACTGCTTAGGTGGTCCATTTCCCTACAGGGGATGGACTTTACAGTGGAACATAGGCCTGGGAGTAACCATGCGAATGCAGATGGACTCTCTAGGTATTTCCACTTAGAACATGAAGACTTAACTGGGCAAGGTTAGTTTAATGTCCCTACGTTTGGGGGGGTTGTGTAGGAGAGTAGGATCTGCTTCACAGGGGTACCCCCACTTTTTGCTGATACTTCACTGGTTTTCGACATTAGTCTGGCTGGGGCCCTGCTATTCAGAACCCCAGCCTAGCTGTTTCCTCTTTAAAAGGGTCTCCATGTGCCTTAGGCACATCACTGATTGGGATCTGGAGTGCCCTTGTAAGTCCCTAGTATATGGTATACTATGTACCAAGGGCATAGGTACCTCAGAGGCCTGCCAGGGGCTGCAGCATGTATTATGCCACCCCTGGTAGGCCATCCAAACTGGCACCACAGGTCTGCTACTGCAGCCTGGGTAAGGTGGTGCATGCACCCCTTGCTGTGGTATAGGTTACCTATATCACTAAATGCATACACACATATAAACCTATAAGTCACTCCTAAGGCAGGCCTTATCAATCCTAAAGGCAGAGTGCATGGTTCCTATGTGAGAGGGTGCCCCTGCATGAGCAGGGCCCCTCTGCAGCGTTCGGAGACCATCTCTGATGCTGTTTGTAGTGCAGCCTGACCATATACTCTTAAACGCATTATATCCTCGCGGTAAAATGCTAACTATGGAATGGCTGCACCTAAACATGTCGTGTTTGGTGTCAAACATCTTGGAATACTACCCCCCGCCAATCCTGGCGGCGGGGGTAGCATTCCACCCTTCTAGAGGGAAAGGCATGTTAACTCTGACGAGTCCGGTAACTTCTTTCCAGAGCCTGGCATCACAAAATGGATGCTGCTGCCACAGACACGAGTCTGGCCTCCTGCTGCTGGACGAAACTCCGGCAGGGGAGGCCTGGACAATAGGTTTCCTGTCCCAGGGAGGTGTGACCACCTCCCCAGACAGGACAATGTGTATTGGGGCTGGGCGGGA
>CAWUFW010027713.1:0-25376 GCA_963921515.1 Calotriton arnoldi
GAAACCTGGCCTTATCAAATGCTTAGCCACTTAAATGTTATGTAAGAGTAGCCAGATGACCAAGTTAAACAAAATAAATAAAGCCTTTCCTTGAGTCTCCCTTCCTGATGCATTGCTACACGGTGTCCACACACATTTCCCCACGCTTTCTTCCTGCTCCCTTACCACCACCTGCTGTCTCCCCTCCTCCTACCCACAAAACTTCTCTTTTCAATGGTTATTCAATCTCTCCTCTTGCCTTTTGTCTGTCTCACATACCTAAACCTTTCCCATGCCAATTTCTCTTTCCTGTACCTCATGTCTTGCACCTGTTTTCTCTGCCATATATTTTCTTTATCCAGTCCCCCTTTTTCTCCTTTTTCTCCTCTGTCTTGTTTGTCTTACTCTCCCTCGTCCTGTCTTTTCCTTGTCTGTTTCTCTCCTCCTTCGCTCAGTTGCCTTTCTTCATTCTCTTCCTCTTGTCTTTCTAGAGTTTCTTTTGTCTCTTCTTTTCCCATTTTTTTACCTCTCACTCCGTCCTGTTTCTGCATCACTCTATCCGTCTATCTCTCTTCCTTTTTCTCTCTCTTTATTCCGAACTGTTGTTGAAAGGAGCAGGCCTACCCCTTTCCTCTCTGGCCAACATGACAGGCAAGGCAAAGCTCAATGAAGATTAGCGTTGGTGAGATCCGCAGCCAGAATACCCGTGGCTGTTAAAGTGCGCCCTATGGCGGGGCACACAGTCGGCCTGCTCCAAGGCACACTGCATAGAACAGGACGGGCAGACAGATTGTGCATACAACAGTCTGCGCATCAAGCCTCCTCTTCATATAATAAGGCAATGGGAATTGTCGGTTGTGTGCAGAATAACGATGAAAGGCACGATTAACGTGCACACTGTTCAATCATAGAGGCAAGTGACAACACTGCTCGCTGGTGATTGCAGCTCAAGCTCTTCTGCGCAATCACACGCTGCAGCCAGCCAGTGAGGTGACCTATGATTCAGCCACAAACATCCCTGGAGGCAGTAATACCTGCATGTTGTAAGGCCCCTGTGAGTACCGGTACTCTCCGTGTCTAATGAAATGCTCCTTACTCACAGGAAGAAAACTGAAAAGTGCTGGTACTCCGTACTGGTGAATACCGGCCACCTTAATGCACTGCGCCATGTCCAAGGGCAAGGCCAGAACCTGCAACACACTCCCTCTACACATGGAAGCACTTCTATTCGGTGCTGTGTCCTTTCCCTAACCTCACCACCAAAAGTACGCGCATCTAGTTATTTTCTGAAGTGCCACCATCAAAACCAGTGTACAATCAATGGAGAAAAATTACTTGTTTTTGCTTCACTCTCCCAAAGATCAGCACGCACCACCACAAGGGGAGTCGAGAGTCAATGTCTCACTCTCACGCGATCTGCCCCGGCCCAGCACCCGAGGTCCAACTGACTCACTTAGTCAGAGTGACAAGTGAAACAAGTCACTCACTCATGGCCCAAAACTGGGAATCAGTTCTGTTCCTGTTAATCCCTGGAGGAATGCACACACCACCACGTGCGTGGTGCGCGCTAAATGTCAGCACAGTTCACTGTCCCGGGCGGGCTCTAGAGGATACTGTTTACAGGGTAGTCATTGGTAGCGCTTTCGCGCGCTACCAGATTGACGGCCCTGGGACCCAAAGAAGCTTGTTACATATATTGCATCCTCCGGTGGTGCGTGCAGTGCGGTTGCACTTACACACACTGGCCAATCAGGCCCAGTCATGCTGCGCGCTTCGTTGTCCATTCGCTCACGGCTGGCTGCCAATGAGGATAGTGTCATGGTGATGCCCACACTTCTGAGGCGCCGCCCCAGCTTATTAAAATGCGCACAATGGGCCAATAAACGCCCAAAAAGTAGCCGCCCGCAATTTGGGTTTTTTTCTTGCACAAATGGGAAAAATGTCGCCCATTTGTGCGGGAAATAGCCCAATCTGGCAACACTGCACTCCACGTTTTGTACTATTCAAAACTCTGCACTGATCGCTCACTGAATGCGCCGGCAATAGACACAGAAGAGGGACTGCGCACAAGCCCAATCGGGCCGAAATAAGGGAAAGGCACTAATGCAATACTGGCTGCACAACCACCCCTCTGCCCCCGGACAAGAACTTGAGTGAGAAGTGCTGATGCCAGAAAGGGGACAGGAAAAAAAGGTAGGGTGGGCTGGCGAGCTATAATTGAATGAAGCACTAGGACAGCACCACAAGGCCGCCCGTCGGCATAAGACCTGCCACAAAGGGTAAGGTTCACAGTATCAAGGTTAATAAAATCACCATAAATCACCCGCAAATATCAGCGCATACATAAGTCAGCCACAACACAAGCCAATGACTAAGATCAGAAAGTAAGCAAAATCAAAGGCACTTATTTTGGCTGCGAGCAGCAAAGAAAGAGGCAGTCAAGATTGTGCTTACTGTATTTGAGGGGTCTGGTGGGCCACCATTCGTGGGTTAATGGACAAAGCATAATGGGATGTGTAGTTATTTGATTTATGTTTAAACTGTTTTCATTAGCTGCTGTCAAATGAGTAGTATAGAAGGAGAAGCATAATTAAAAATTTGCAAACATTCGTGACAAGAATTTTCAATTCTTTTAAGGACACGGAGGCGAGGATTATGCTTTCTCATTTCATTACTACTTTTTTCAGCAGCCAATAAACAAACGTTAAAACATCACTACATTTCCCATGATACCCAACTATATCACGTGATCAACCATAGAGCCACTGCCCTATACAAGCCCTTTATGACGACACAGTGTCCTCTTTCTTTGCTCTGAAAACAGTTAAGACCATTTGAAAATCCTCCAACATGAAGAAAATCCTTATAAGAACTTTTCTCGACAGCGCATCCTTCACTCGGAACCATAATACAAAACCCAACAGGGATCAAACAGGAGTTCCAGAGGCATATCAAGAAGGCCTGCAAGAAACAATATGACCAGTCCTTGTCGACGGTCCAAACTTCGGCAAATTACTCCATGTAGAATGCAGAAAGTCCACTCGATGAGGATCTCATTTGCTCTCCGAACCTGCGGGAGAGAGAAAGATACTGTAACACTGGTCTCACCACCCATGTCATAAACCAATGACATTAACATCCAAGCAAAACAGGGGGGGAATAAAACAACAATCAGTATTAGATTCATTACATCAATACAATATGTAATATCTTAAATCTGGGTGGGATAATCCTCGCCTCCGTGTCCTTAATAGAATTGAAAATTCTTGTCACGAATGTTTGCAAATTTTTAATTCTATGTCAGGACCGGAGGCTCCGACTATGCTTTTTCAAAGCTTAGCCACCACCACAGAAGCTACATCAACAATAGGTTTACAGTAGAAAGTCTTGAACGTAGACTCTGATGACCAGTCCGCTGATTTCATGATATCAGCGAGGGTAGTGCCCAAAGCAAAGGACTTAGAAGCCATGGCACCCCGAGCCGAATGGTCTCCAAACATGGAAACATCAATGCCTGTTTCGCTCATGAGCCAATGCACCCATCTCGCCAAGGTGGCTGGGGTCACTGGGCGAAAAGGCTTCTGTAATGCTATCAACAATTGTCCATTCATGTTTGTACAAAATTCTGCTGCACTTACCTCGTAAGCCTTAAGACATTGCACCACACATAGCTTGGGATTCTCTGGAAAGGAAGGGTACGACACCGAAGATGTGTTGCACTTAGTGCGTCTAGAAATAGAGAATGTAACCCCTTCTGGGGAAAACATGCGTCCTGCCAAATCTAAGGCGCGAACATCTGAAACACGATACCAAACAAAGTAACATGGTTAGTTTGGCGGATAACTGCTTCCTCAAGAGATATTTGTTAGCAGGCTAAGCCTCCAGAAATCTTAGCACGATGGATACGTCCCAAAGCGCTGAGTATTTAGGGCATGGGGAAAGGACCATACGGATACCCCTCAGAAGCTTACAAACCATGGGGTGTTCGCCCACCGGTTTACAGTCTACCGGTTCATGGCCTGCCAAAATGGCTGATCTGAAATTGTTGACCGTCCTATACGCCACGACCGAAGACGCAAGGAATGACAGAAATTTAATTCTCGAAGTGCAAGGTGCCCCAACGGGATTAACGTCCCGTTCAAGGCACCAGCCACACCATCGATTCCAACAGGAGGCATAACGTCTGTGTGTGTTGATCGACCAGGCCTCACTAATGAAGTCGTTAGCCTCCTTCGAAAGTCCTGGGATAACCCATCTGTCCTGGAAACTTGCCACACCACTAGGGGTAGAAGACCCCCGGGGTCCAGGAGGAGATTTCGCCGAAAAGGAAGAAGAACTGGGGAAGCACACGACAGTTCCAGAAGTATTGGGAACCATGCCTGTGCTCTCCAGAGCGGCGTTATCAACACTAATTCCGCTCTTTGGCGCCGTACCTGAGCCAGAACCCTGGGGATCATCAAGAATGGGGGAAACGCATAGCCCATATTGGAGCTTCAGTCTTGGAGAAAGGCATCTGTGGCCAAGGATTCCGTATCCGGACGCCAGCTGAAAAATGAGGGGATTTGGCAGTTGAGATGAGAGACAAATAAGTCTATCTGGCAGGGGCCCCAGAGGCGATTCAGCGAATGGAAGACCAGCGGGTGAAGCTTCCAGTCGCTGAAGTCCCGAAGGCACCTGGACTGCCAATCCGCCACCGTGTTGTTGCGGCCTGGAAGGTAGTCTGCCACCACTGAAATCCGATGCTGCAGGCAAAAATGCCAGAACTCCTTGGCGATCTCCGCTAGCACCCGGGACTTTGTCCCCCCCAGCTTGTTCACATACCGAACTGCTGAGATGTTGTCCATGCGAAGCAGAATGCAGCAGCTCGACCTCACAGGGGATAGGCTGCGAATCGCAAACAAGCCCGCAAGGAGCTCCAGACAATTTATGTGCACGGTCAGTTCGTCCTGCAACCACCGGCCCCCCGTGGAGATTGGTCCGCACCTGGCTCCCCAGCCCCAGCGGCTGGCATCCGATTCAATCACTACCTCCCGGGTGGATCCAAAGATGGCCCTACCGTTCCAGGCTTCCATGTGGTCCAACCACCACGCCATCTCTGACCTCGCATCCTCTGAGAGGAGAATCTGCTCGGAATAGCTGAGGCCTTTCCGGACATGCCGAATTTTCAGTCTCTGAAGAGCGCGATAATGTAGCGGCCCCGGGAATATCGCTTGGATTGAGGAAGCCAGGAGCCCCACTACTCGGGCTATTGACCGCAAGGATACAGTCTGCCTGCTCAGAATCAATCTCAATTCTCTCTTGATATTTCTGACTTTCTACGATGGTAGCGCAAGCTGGCATGAGAGAGAATTAATCTGGAACCCCAGGAATTCTATCGATTGAGTTGGAACCAGGCACAATTTTTTAGGGTTCACAACGAAACCTAAGCTCTGGAGGAGTGAAATTGCCCACTCGAGATGAGTAACCACCAGTCGGGGGCACTGCGCCATGATGATGATATCGTCCAGATAGATGATCAGACGCACTCCCCGAGCCCTCAAGGACTCTACCACTGGGCGAATGAGTTTCGTGAAACACCATGGCGCCGAGGAAAGACCGAAGGGAAGAACTTTGTATTCGTAGAAAATTCCCTGCCACTGGACCACAAATGCTGATATTTAATATTAATTGAAGGAAACGCAGATGGGGTGCAAAGATGGGAACGGATAGGTATGCATCTTTCAGATCCAGACGTACCATCCAGTTCCTTTCCTGGAGGAGATCGCGGAGTAGATGGATGCCTTCCATCTTGAAGTGACGGTAAACGATCCACCCATTGAAATCCTTCAAGTTCAAGACTAGCCGTGATCCTCCCCCTTTCTTCTCCACCAAGAAGACGCTGCTGAGGAAACCCAGAGGATGGGGCTCCATGATTACAATTGCCCCTTTTTGTAAGAGCGTCTGAATTTCTGAGGATATAAAACTCTGTTCTTGAAGGGAAAAAGACATCCTTGCTGAAGGGGACACTTGTCTGGGGGAACAGTACATTTCTAACCTGTACCCTTGTACTGTCTCTAGTATCCACGCGTCCTGCGAGATCGTCTGCCACACATGTAAGAAATACTGGATCCTGCACCCCAAGACCACCTCGGAACATGGAATTATTCTCACCTGTGGTCCCAGAACTTGGATGCTGCCTTGATTTCCTCCGTATTTACCCATTCTGAAACGGTTCTTATTGGAACGACGGGTAGGATAGAAGGTGGGGTTGGCTGAGTCTTGGTAACCCCCACGCTGCTGCTGTTGATAATAACCTCTTTGGGGTCCTTGCTGATACCCTCGGCCGAACCAACAACCCCTGAATCGTCCGGCCCTGCCAAAAACCGGTCTGAAGGCTCTCCTTAGTGACCCCTGCACCTTGTCTAAACCATTAAAGGTAGTGACAAATTTTGTTAATTCTTTCAGGAAAGGTTGACCGAAGAGGAGGCCTTGGGCAAGAGGGTCCGCTTCCGAAGTGGATAATTCAGCGAGCTTCGGGTCCAATTTCAAAAGGATAGAGCGCCTCCTTTCACTCGACATGGCGCAGTTGGCGTTCCCTAACTGGCATATGGCCCGTTGCGGCCATCCTATTAGTTCGTCCGGGTCAATAGCCATAGCGTACTCTTTTGCCCAGTAACCCAGCTTCAGAATTTTAGTCAGAGGGCCAGACATGTCAAGGAGCTTGTCCTGGCATGAGCGCCAGGCTCTATCTATTCCCTTCTTCGGGTCCTTAGAGTACTTTTTGAGATAGGTCACCATGGTGGGCTCTACCTCCGGGGTGTCAGCTACTTTGCCCTGGAGATCCGGTCTGGGGCATTCCGAACGTAGCCTAGCTCGAACCTCTTTATCAAAGGCTTGGCGCAAGTGGTACTGTAAATAGACAGCCACTTCCTGGAGGGCAGCCATGCTGTAGATTTAGGGTGAATGATTTCAGATGGCTCAAAGGTGAGCAGTTTAGGTTGCGTGGGAGTGTCCAGATGACGTTCCTTCCACAAGCGTTTTCTGGGCCTGGGGACCTCCTCTTGCTCCGAGCATTGGGGGGAGGAGGATTCATCATCCTCCTGAAACGACTCAGAACCGGCAGCCTCCACTGGAGTGCTGTAATCATGCTCCATGGACATGCTCGAGGTTAACCTGGCAAAGTCCGCAGCGTGAGGCCCCTTGGGTTTGGGTCGCAATGGGGGGGCGGGTAACCATCCCTGCTGCGCTGCATAACCACATAGGTGGCGCTTTAGGGGTTCAATCGCCCAAACCAATGCCCTATTAACCGAGTGTTGTACTCCCAAATCCAGAGCATTGACCAGTTCCTGCTCCAGGGAACCAGTGGGTTCCTCGTAATAAAACTCTTCCTCATAGGAATCTTCAATTTTCCTTGTATCAGCAATATTGTGGAACTGATGGAAAGACCAAGGCCGCAAGCCAAAAGAGGGTTGAGTAAAACCCAATACAGGAGCAATACAGGGGGAGTAACACCAAACCCAGACAAGCCAAGCACAGACAACAGTCTGGTAAATGAATATGCGGTGGAGGGAGGACTTGCCAAACACTCTAGGCAGAGCCTATGCGCTATTGATCAACCCTAAGCAAGAGAAACTGCCGGGTGTCAGAAGGGAGCTGCTTTCCAGTGTCACCAATAACCGGAGCAATTATACGCAGCTCCCCGCGTTATTCGAAGTTTCCCGGGCACTGAGAAACCACCCAAAATGGGTGCCACGCATGCGCGGTGCCACGCACTGAGGCAAACTAAAAAGAGGACTGCGCGTCACAGAGACGCGCGTCCTCGCTCCCAATCTCCCGCTCCACACAGAGAAAAGACGCGGGCGCAGGGTGCCCGGTCGGGAGGCCAAGCGATCCCAGGGACACCAGCGAGCCGCGCCGCTTGTGTGAGAACAAAGGTTTAAACTCGCAGCGTGCGGCGCGTCTCGCTATTCACCAGAAACAAAGAAACCGGTGCCTGGCTCTGTTGGGGTTATCCCCGCTACGCGATCGCGAACAAACCAGCATAAGCGTCAATCACTGACAGCGCCTCTAGCAAGCATCACAACACTGCACAGAAACATGTGCCCAAAATACACTTTAGTCAATATCAGAGAGATAAGAATGTGTACTCAACTGGCTGCGAAGCAGCAAAGAAAGAGGACACTGTGTCGTCATAAAGGGCTTATATAGGGCAGTGGCTCTATGGTTGGACACGTGATATAGTTGGGTATCATGGGAAATATAGTGATGTTTTAACTTTTGTTTATTGGCTGCTGCAAAAAGTAGTAAAGAAATGAGAAAGCATAATCGGGGCCTCCGGTCCTGACATAGAATCCTCGCCCCCAGTCCTGACATAGAATATAAATTGCCAAACCTAATGGAAGGGCCTCAAGTCTTGCATCTCCAAAAACAACTGAGAGTACGTCCGCCATTTTGTACCTCTGCTGATGTCTCTCCTCTAGTTGCTTCTAAAGTCTGCTGATGTTGTTTCCTCATTTCTCGTGTTCAATACAAATATCTGTGATAAAATAATCTTCACTCATGAAACTAATATTCCAGCTCAAGGTTCTTCTCCTCCCTTTCACTTCTTAGTAAATATGTTTTTAAAAGAAGCACTTTGTGTCAGATTAGGTGCTTTCTGACCCAGTTTCTGCTGGCTTCTCTTCCGTCACTTGTAAACAAGCGCCACATTGTAAAGCACGCGCACTCTACGTTCACTCAAAGAAGATACTCATAGACACGGGAAAAATAAAATAATAATAGCGCTGTAATGGACAAAGTTTATCTATCTCTTTGGTGCATTAAGCAGGATCAGCTGTTATGTGATTTCATGCTGAAGAGTGATATTCCCACTACAATATATTAAATCTATGGCGTTAAGAGATACATTCTTCAACTTTTATCAAGCAATATCAGTTCTGGGCAGAGAGCAGTAGTGAAGAGCCTAACCTGCCCCTAGGACCACCAGAGGGTGTGCACCTACAAGACAGAAGTCCTGTGAGACAAATGACCACATCCACCCCTCTACAGGGCCACAGACACTGCAGGTAAACATACTTTATTGGTTTTATTAATGCATATTACTTCATATATCCACTGTTACTAGGTGCACACATTTAGCTCCAAAGGGGGAAGTGCATCATTGTTCTTCATCGCAGGTATATTTGCACAAGGAATAGAGTTCGTGAGCAGATATGAAATTACACAAACCAGTACATACTAAATGCTTCGTGTTAAATACCTGCATATCCAGAAAGAACATACCCCAACCTACCCCCCTTCAACCCCCCCCCCTGACTCACCCCTGTCTGCGCCTATATAATTACAAAGCTCAGCTCTGCTATGATATATACATGCTAAGTTGCTTGGAGTGTTTGTATGTCCACTCAGCCCGAGGTGTGTTTGCTAGGCCTAAGTTCACTACGTACAGTTTAGCTTAAGGAGTGTGTTAGCGCCCTCCATTGTATTATACAGCTGGGGTTCTGTGGCTTTGAATGTTTCTAACATCAAGTCCCAATCTATGGAGATTGGCGTCTTCCGTAAGCCTCTGTATTCTTCCCTTCGTATCGCTGCACTCTCTGCCCTTCCCCATCTGTACACTTACTGATGCCAACTGAGTTCTGTGGGGGGAGGGTGGACTTCCACCTCATGGTGATAGAACGCTTTGCGATAAGTAAGGCCAAGTTAGCAAATCAGAATTGTACCTTCTGTCTCTTGGGGCGACACACTAGTCCCAATATACAACGTTCCGCTGTGTCCCAGTCAGTAATCCCCGTTAAAGTTCCTATTACACTTGTGACAGTGGCCCAGAAGGCAGATAGGCGTGGGCAGGCCCACATCATATGTAGGAGGTCGGCATTCCTGTGCTTCTGGGTACATTTTGTTTAGCCGGTGTGGTGTAAGATAGGCCCGGTGTAGCACCATGTACTGTATAAATTTGAGTTTAGTGTTACGGGACACCCTCTTGCGGTATTGAAGGATGGAGTCCCATTCTTTATCTGATAGTTCCCTGCCAATATCTCCACTTCACTTTTCTCTAAGTGCCGCGAGGGGGGTCGCTGTTGTAGGAGAGTAGGATCTGCTTCACATGGGTACCCCCACTTTTTGCTGATGCTTCACTGTTTTTCGACATTAGTCTGGCTGGGGCCCTGCTAATCAGAACCCCAGCCTAGCTGCTTCCTCTCTAAAATGGTTTCCATGTGCCTTAGGCACATCACTGATTGGGATCTGGAGTGCCCTTATAAGTCCCTAGTATATGGTATACTATGTACCAAGGGCATAGGTACCTCAGAGGCCTGCCAGGGGCTGCAGCATGTATTATGCCACCCCTGGAAGGCCATCCAAACTGACACCACAGGTCTGCTACTGCAGCCTGGGTAAGGTGGTGCATGCACCCCTTACTGTGATATAGGTTACCTATATCACGAAATACATACACACATATAAACCTATAAGTCACTCCTAAGGCAGGCCTTATCAATCCTAAAGGCAGAGTGCATGGTTCCTATGTGAGAGGGTGCCCCTGCATGAGCAGGGCCCCTCTGCAGCGTTCGGAGACCATCTCTGATGCTGTTTGTAGTGCAGCCTGACCATATACTCTTAAGCGCATTATATCCTCGCGGTAAAATGCTAACTTTGGAATGGCTGCACCTAAACATGTCGTGTTTGGTGTCAAACATCTTGGAATACTACCCCCCGCCAATCCTGGCGGCGGGGGTAGCATTCCACCCTTCTAGAGGGAAAGACATGTTAACTCTGACGAGTCCGGTAACTTCTTTCCAGAGCCCTGGCATCACAAAATGGATGCTGCTGCCACAGACACGAGTCTGGCCTCCTGCTGCTGGACGAAACTCCGGCAGGGGAGGCCTGGACAATAGGTTTCCTGTCCCAGGGAGGTGTGACCACCTCCCCAGACAGGATAATGTGTATTGGGGCTGGGCGGGAGCACTTTCGGGTGCTTTGAAGTCCTGCACTGGGGGCACATTTGGTGTCCCTGTGCATACCCCAGTTCAAACCGGATCAGGGGCTTGCAGCCCCTGCTTTGGCGCGAACTGGACAAAGGGAAAGGGGTGTAGCCACCCCTCTGCCCTGACCCACCCATAGGTGGGGCCACAGAGTAGTCCAACCCCTATTTTTAGAATAAAGGTAGGAACCCAGTCCTTAGGACTTTAGATTATACCTGGACGAAACTCTGAAACTGAATCCTGGACCTTCGACGCTCTACGACAAGATTAGAGGACTGAAGAATCTCCCTTGGGGTCAAGGAGTGACTCCCCTGCTTGGCAGGCACCAAAGAAGCATCTGTCCGGTTCGCATTTCTGAAGCTCCCGTCGGACGCCGAAGTCATCGCATCACCAGAGGTGGATTCTCAGACTTCCCCGAGGCTACCCTGAGTCCCCAGCAAAGCTGAGGCCCGTGGCTATCGTGGGTGACTTGAGACCGTGACCCCTGGACACCGAGCACATTTGCAAGTGCATCATCTTCTGGGTCTCCCAAGAAGTCGTGCTTTGGGCTCCGAGTAGCCCTAGCCTCCAGCACCACCTGCACCGAAGATCACTGGCCCCCACTCCACGAGTGTCCTGTAAGCCAGATCCACGTGCGGCGTCACGAGGCTCCTTCGCGGTCGCTAGCCCGTTGGCTAGTAGCCCTTAACGAAGGCCAATCCTTTTCTTACTTGGCATCCTGGTTGCTCCAGGCCTGCCCTCACTTACCCTCGCTGGGTGAGTTCCACAGACCTTGCTGGTCTGCACCATCGACGATCTACATCTTCACCGAGACTTGCCGTTGCCAAGGCTTGTTGGGTCCAATCCGGTCGCCGACACCTCAGCACTCGACAGACATCGTGTACCAGCCCGAATCCTGCTCCTGGTCGCCGACAACGCCTCCTGGACCTCGTGGCTGAAGAGTCAAGACGACCGTCAACGCACCTGAAGCACTCGACATCGGTGGGCATCTGTCCATCGCCTTCCTGGTCACTGGCTAGTGACCCAGACTCTGTCCCCTCTGCTTTCAGGTTCTTCAGAACTCCGATCCACTCTTGGATCCACCCGGACACTTTTCTCTTGGCCGCCAGCAGCACTTTGCAGCAGATCGCCATTCGAATCGACGACGAAACCCGACCCCGAAAGGCACCTATGCACCCGGCTTCCCTGGGTGAGGTAACACGAGTACTCCGGTGCTCCCGTGGGTAGAGACTCTTCAAAGTCCTAGATCTCAAAGGGTTTTGTCCTAGTCCTCTTTTAAGTGTCCCTTTCCTCTATTTTCCCGATCCCGACTTTCTCCATAGAAGTTAACGGCGTATCGCGGTTGTGTATTTACACTGCACGCGTCTCCCGTGGGTCCCCTGTGTCACTACCTTGGGTGGTTCCTTGTGGTCCAAGCACTTCTAGAGGCTCTAGGCCTAGTGTCTAGTTCAGTCGTGGTTCGCATACCACTTTATTGGTATATGGTTTGGTACGCCCCTAGGGCCCAAACGTGTATTTGTGCTATTACTGTGATTTAATAACTTATAACTTATGTATTTCGAACTCTAGCCTCATAAAGAGACTAGAGGGGTGTGTTTAGCAATAAATACATATATTTTGAATATATACCTGGTGTGGTGCTCTTTCATTTGGTCACTCAAGAGATTATAGACTGGTAAAACAAGCTGCTTTACATTCCTTCAAGACTTAGCCTGAAGGCTGCTCTCCATAGCTACCACTAGGATAGCTTTCAATAAGGTTGTCTTTAACCTATCTCCAATAAGGGGTTGTTTGGACTGGTGCAAGGTGCCCACTATAATTAGTGGACAGCATATGCCAGGCCAACTTCTCACATTGGTGTGCAGCGTGTGGGATTCCAGCTTGCTATTGTTTTACCAGATAATCTCAATTGAATTGATCAACTGAAAACCACTAAAGGTACCTAAGGTACATATAATTTAAGCTTAGAATACAGTAAGTTCTACTGAACTTAGAGTTGTGTGTTAAGGGATAGCACAACCCTTTCTACAACTCAAGAGAGTTTAGTAGGCCACACTAGAGTAGGTAGTGCATACACCACACCACACTAGTAATGTCTTTAAGGGCAGGATCCAAAGAATCCTTGCAGGAAGCCATTGAGCTTCCACCCTCCAAGTATGATACACTCCCATTCTTGGAATTGAGAGCTTTATGTAACTTGAGAAAAATAAGGACAGGCCAAAGCCCCACCACCCAACACCTCAAGGAGCTGTTGGTGGCTTATGACCTTAGTAAGCCTGTAGGGACTGAAGGGGTAGGAGCTGAGGGTGGGGCAGGAGAAGAGGAGGACGCTAGGGGTACCAATACCCCCAGCCCCCTCTGAAACTGGCCAGGAGGGTGACAATGACCCTGACCTGGAAAACCCAATCCCTCCTGTGGATGATGATGAGGATGATCAAGATGATGCCCTCTTTGTCCCCCCAGGAAGGATTAAGAGTGTGCCCAGGAAGTCTAGATCTCCTTCTCAGGAGTCTAACCACTCTGGCACCTCTATAGGGAGCTCTGTCTCATCTCACAGGAGGGAATCCTCTCATGAGAGGAGAGACCGACTGGTCCAGTATGAGGAAACTCAGCTGGAGATCAGAAAAAAGCAATTGGCTTTAGATAGGGAATCCCTAGATCTCCTTAGAGAGAGAAGAAAGTTGGGACTAGAGTCCCATGGTGGCAGCCATGTCCCTAGAGACAGGGAAAGGTCCTATGACCATAGGAACCTGAGCAAGATTGTCCCTCCCTACCAGAGTGGGGATGATATCCACAAATGGATAACTGCTTTAGAGAGGGCCTGTAAAGTACAGAAGGTCCCTCAGGAGCAGTGGGCAGCAATCTTGTGGCTCTCCTTTGCTGACAAAGGTAGAGATAAGCTCCTCACTGTTAGAGAGGAGGATGCTGATAATTACAAGGTCTTGAAGAGTGCTCTTATTGATGGGTTTGGCCTAACCACTGAACAGTACAGGTTGAAGTTCAGAGACACCCAAAAAGCACAGACTCAAGACTGGGTAGACTATGTGGATTGTTCTGCCAAGGCTCTGGAAGGCTGGTTGATGGGCAGTAAGGTGTGTGACTTCTCAGGATTGTACAATCTGATAATGAGGGAGCAGATTCTTAATAACTGTCAAAATCAGCTGTTGCATCAATACCTGGTAGACTCTGATCTGACCTCTCCCCAAGAATTGGGAAAGAAGGCAGACAAATGGGTCAGAACCAGGGTGAAGCAGAAGGTACAGAACCAAGGTGGGGAAACCAAGAAGCAAGATGCTAAGAACTCTGACAAGGGTGGGGAGAAGGGTAAAGATCAAAAGTCTTCATCAGGCCCCCAAAAATCTTCTTCTGGTGGGGATTCACAGTCTACCAAAGGTAAAGGCCAAAGAAAACCATGGTGCAAGGTCTGTAAGCAAAAGACCCACTGGACCAGTGATTGCACCAAGTCCAAAGACTCCAGTCCAGCACCCACCAATGCCCCTAAGGCACCTGTTCCCCCTAGTACAGTTGGTGGAAGTGCTCCAGCAAAGGGTTTAGTAGGGTTCACCCTGGGAACTGAGTTGGGCTCTGACTTAGTCAGAGAACTGACTCAGGCTGTGTTAGTCTGTGATGGAGGCATGGATGTGACCTCCACTGTGAGTCCCAGTAATCTGGGCAAGTACAGACAACAGCCTTTAATTAATGGACGTGAGGCTTTGGCATTTAGGGACACAGGGGCAAGTGTCACAATGGTGACACAAGACCTTGTGCTTCCTGGGCAAGTTATGCTTGGTGAGATGTACCAAGTGACCAATGCTAGCAATGTCAGAACAGACCATACTCTGGCAGTTGTTAACTTCTCCTGGGGAGGGGTAACTGGCCTTAAGAAGGTTGTGGTAAGTGCAAACCTACCAGTCGAATGCTTGCTTGGCAATGACTTAGAGACTTCTGCTTGGGCAGAAGTGGAGCTCAGGACCCATGCAGAAATGCTGGGGATCCCTGCAGATGTGTTTGCTGTGACCAGGTCACAAGCCAAAATGTCTAGCACTGAACAGGCCTTGGATTCTGGAAGAATGGACCAAGTGCCTTCCAAGAGGAGGAGTAGTAGGGTTAAGGCAGTGCCTTCCCCTTGGCTCAGGAGGAAGATCAGTCCCTTGAGGGGGATGATCTCAGCCCTGAAGAAGGAACTGTCCCAGAGGAACTTGAACCTGACCAGGTTGAGTTCTTGGGGACAGGGGGACCTTCTAGGGCAGATCTGAGCCAGGAGCAGCAGAGCTGCCCCTCCCTTGAACCCCTCAGACAGCAAGCTGCTGCTGAGGCTGCTGGGAAAGCTAGTGGTCCCCATACAGTGTATTGGGATGATGGACTCCTGTACTCAGAGAGTAGAGACCCCAAGCCTGGTGCTACCAGGAGGTTGGTAATACCTTTGAAGTTCAGGGGCTTCCTATTGACCCTAGCCCATGATATTCCCTTAGCAGGTCACCTGGGCCAGAACAAGACTTGGGACAGAATTGTCCCTCACTTTCACTGGCCCCACATGTCTGAAGACAGTAAGGAGTTTTGTCGCTCCTGTGTAACCTGCCAAGCCAGTGGCAAAGCAGGTGGCACTACAAAGGCCCCCCTGATACCACTACCTGTGGTGGGGGTGCCCTTTGAAAGGGTAGGGATTGACATTGTTGGTCCCATGGATCCCCAAACAGCCTCTGGGCACAGGTTTATCCTGGTGGTAGTGGATCATGCCACCAGGTACCCAGAAGCTATTCCCCTCAGGACCACTACAGCACCTGTGGTGGCAAGGGCCCTCCTGGGAATCTTCTCAAGAGTGGGCTTTCCTAAGGAGGTAGTCTCAGACAGGGGTGCTAACTTCATGTCTGGGTACTTAAAAGCAATGTGGAAGGAGTGTGGAGTGACTTATAAGTTCACCACACCCTATCACCCACAATGCAATGGTTTAGTTGAGAGATTCAACAAAACCTTGAAGGGCATGATTAAAGGGCTCCCAGAAAAGCTTAGGCGTAGATGGGACATACTCTTGCCCTGCCTTTTATTCGCATATAGGGAGGTGCCTCAGAAGGGGGTTGGTTACAGCCCTTTTGAACTTCTGTTTGGCCACCCTGTGAGGGGTCCACTGTGCTTGGTGAAGGAAGGATGGGAGTTACCTCTCAAGCCCCCAAAGCAAGATATAGTGGACTATGTACTTGGTCTCCGCTCCAGGATGGCTGAGTACATGAAAAAGGCAACCAAAAACCTTGAGGCTAGCCAGGAACTTCAGAAGGCCTGGCATGACCAAAAGGCTGTTCTGACTGTTTACCAGCCAGGACAGAAGGTGTGGGTGTTGGAGCCAGTGGCCCCAGCAGCTCTCCAAGATAAATGGAGTGGACCCCACACTATTGTTGAGCAGAAGGGTGAGGTCACTTATTTAGTGGACCTAGGAACACCCAGGAGTCCCCACAGGGTTCTCCATGTCAACAGGTTAAAACCATATGTGGACAGGGCAGACATGGGCTTGCTCATGGCTACTGATGAAGGGCAGGAGGAAGAGAGTGACCCACTCCCTGACCTGCTCTCACAGAACCCTGACGATGGGTCAGTTGATGGTGTAGCCTTGGCAGGCAGCCTCACTACCCAGCAACAAGCTGATTGCAGGCAAGTCCTCAATCAGTTTAGACATATGTTTTCACTGACACCCAGTCAGACCACCTGGTGCACTCATGAAGTGGACACTGGGGACAGTCTGCCTATTAAAAACAAGATTTATAGGCAACCTGACCATGTCAGGGACTGTATCAGGACTGAAGTCCAGAAAATGTTGGAATTGGGAGTTATTGAACCCTCAGATAGCCCTTGGGCTAGTCCAGTAGTCCTTGTACCGAAACCTCACACCAGTGGTGGAAAGAGAGAGATGAGGTTCTGTGTAGACTACAGGGGTCTCAATGCAGTCACTAGGACTGATGCCCATCCAATACCCAGGGCAGATGAGCTCATAGATACTTTGGCCTCTGCCAAATATCTCAGCACATTTGACCTAACAGCTGGCTACTGGCAGATCAGACTAGCTGATACTGCAAAGCCCAAAACAGCATTCTCAACCCCTAGTGGGCATTATCAATTTGTGGTAATGCCCTTTGGTCTGAAGAATGCACCTGCCACTTTCCAGAGGTTGGTGAATACAGTTCTCACAGGACTGGAAGCCTATAGTGCAGCTTATCTAGATGATATTGCTGTCTTTAGCTCCACCTGGGAGGATCACCTGGTCCACCTCAGGAATGTTTTACAGGCCCTGCAAAAGGCAGGCCTGACTATCAAGGCCACTAAGTGCCAGATAGGGCAGAGTCAGGTTGTGTACCTGGGCCACCTTGTGGGTGGAGGCCAGGTTCAACCTTTGCAGAGCAAGATCCAGACCATCATGGACTGGACTGCTCCCACTACCCAGACTCAGGTG
This sequence comes from Calotriton arnoldi, assembly GCA_963921515.1. Lineage (NCBI taxonomy): Eukaryota > Metazoa > Chordata > Amphibia > Caudata > Salamandridae > Calotriton > Calotriton arnoldi. Next base: position 17,380 of record CAWUFW010027713.1, read on the forward strand.
AGAGCCTTCTTAGGCCTGACTGGGTACTATAGGAGATTTGTCAAGGGGTATGGATCAATAGTGACACCCTTGAATGACTTAACTTCTAAGAAAATGCCCAAAAAGGTTCAGTGGACAGTTAGCTGTCAAAAGGCATTTGATGACCTCAAGCAGGCCATGTGCACTGCTCCAATTCTGCAGAGTCCTGATTACTCCAAGAAGTTCATTGTTCAAACTGATGCATCTGAATTGGGGGTAGGGGCTGTACTGTCACAATTGAATGAAGAAGGTCAGGATCAGCCAGTAGCTTTTATTAGCAGAAGGCTGACCCCTAGAGAGAAACGTTGGTCAGCCATAGAGAGGGAGGCCTTTGCTGTGGTCTGGGCTCTGAAGAAGTTGAGGCCATACTTGTTTGGTACACACTTCCTGGTTCAGACAGACCATAAGCCCCTCTTATGGCTAAAACAAATGAAGGGTGAAAACCCCAAACTGCTTAGGTGGTCCATTTCCCTACAGGGGATGGACTTTACAGTGGAACATAGGCCTGGGAGTAACCATGCGAATGCAGATGGACTCTCTAGGTATTTCCACTTAGAACATGAAGACTTAACTGGGCAAGGTTAGTTTAATGTCCCTACGTTTGGGGGGGTTGTGTAGGAGAGTAGGATCTGCTTCACATGGGTACCCCCACTTTTTGCTGATGCTTCACTGTTTTTCGACATTAGTCTGGCTGGGGCCCTGCTAATCAGAACCCCAGCCTAGCTGCTTCCTCTCTAAAATGGTTTCCATGTGCCTTAGGCACATCACTGATTGGGATCTGGAGTGCCCTTATAAGTCCCTAGTATATGGTATACTATGTACCAAGGGCATAGGTACCTCAGAGGCCTGCCAGGGGCTGCAGCATGTATTATGCCACCCCTGGAAGGCCATCCAAACTGACACCACAGGTCTGCTACTGCAGCCTGGGTAAGGTGGTGCATGCACTCCTTACTGTGATATAGGTTACCTATATCACGAAATACATACACACATATAAACCTATAAGTCACTCCTAAGGCAGGCCTTATCAATCCTAAAGGCAGAGTGCATGGTTCCTATGTGAGAGGGTGCCCCTGCATGAGCAGGGCCCCTCTGCAGCGTTCGGAGACCATCTCTGATGCTGTTTGTAGTGCAGCCTGACCATATACTCTTAAGCGCATTATATCCTCGCGGTAAAATGCTAACTTTGGAATGGCTGCACCTAAACATGTCGTGTTTGGTGTCAAACATCTTGGAATACTACCCCCCGCCAATCCTGGCGGCGGGGGTAGCATTCCACCCTTCTAGAGGGAAAGACATGTTAACTCTGACGAGTCCGGTAACTTCTTTCCAGAGCCCTGGCATCACAAAATGGATGCTGCTGCCACAGACACGAGTCTGGCCTCCTGCTGCTGGACGAAACTCCGGCAGGGGAGGCCTGGACAATAGGTTTCCTGTCCCAGGGAGGTGTGACCACCTCCCCAGACAGGATAATGTGTATTGGGGCTGGGCGGGAGCACTTTCGGGTGCTTTGAAGTCCTGCACTGGGGGCACATTTGGTGTCCCTGTGCATACCCCAGTTCAAACCGGATCAGGGGCTTGCAGCCCCTGCTTTGGCGCGAACTGGACAAAGGGAAAGGGGTGTAGCCACCCCTCTGCCCTGACCCACCCATAGGTGGGGCCACAGAGTAGTCCAACCCCTATTTTTAGAATAAAGGTAGGAACCCAGTCCTTAGGACTTTAGATTATACCTGGACGAAACTCTGAAACTGAATCCTGGACCTTCGACGCTCTACGACAAGATTAGAGGACTGAAGAATCTCCCTTGGGGTCAAGGAGTGACTCCCCTGCTTGGCAGGCACCAAAGAAGCATCTGTCCGGTTCGCATTTCTGAAGCTCCCGTCGGACGCCGAAGTCATCGCATCACCAGAGGTGGATTCTCAGACTTCCCCGAGGCTACCCTGAGTCCCCAGCAAAGCTGAGGCCCGTGGCTATCGTGGGTGACTTGAGACCGTGACCCCTGGACACCGAGCACATTTGCAAGTGCATCCTCTTCTGGGTCTCCCAAGAAGTCGTGCTTTGGGCTCCGAGTAGCCCTAGCCTCCAGCACCACCTGCACCGAAGATCACTGGCCCCCACTCCACGAGTGTCCTGTAAGCCAGCTCCACGTGCGGCGTCACGAGGCTCCTTCGCGGTCGCTAGCCCGTTGGCTAGTAGCCCTTAACGAAGGCCAATCCTTTTCTTACTTGGCATCCTGGTTGCTCCAGGCCTGCCCTCACTTACCCTCGCTGGGTGAGTTCCACAGACCTTGCTGGTCTGCACCATCGACGATCTACATCTTCACCGAGACTTGCCGTTGCCAAGGCTTGTTGGGTCCAATCCGGTCGCCGACACCTCAGCACTCGACAGACATCGTGTACCAGCCCGAATCCTGCTCCTGGTCGCCGACAACGCCTCCTGGACCTCGTGGCTGAAGAGTCAAGACGACCGTCAACGCACCTGAAGCACTCGACATCGGTGGGCATCTGTCCATCGCCTTCCTGGTCACTGGCTAGTGACCCAGACTCTGTCCCCTCTGCTTTCAGGTTCTTCAGAACTCCGATCCACTCTTGGATCCACCCGGACACTTTTCTCTTGGCCGCCAGCAGCACTTTGCAGCAGATCGCCATTCGAATCGACGACGAAACCCGACCCCGAAAGGCACCTATGCACCCGGCTTCCCTGGGTGAGGTAACACGAGTACTCCGGTGCTCCCGTGGGTAGAGACTCTTCAAAGTCCTAGATCTCAAAGGGTTTTGTCCTAGTCCTCTTTTAAGTGTCCCTTTCCTCTATTTTCCCGATCCCGACTTTCTCCATAGAAGTTAACGGCGTATCGCGGTTGTGTATTTACACTGCACGCGTCTCCCGTGGGTCCCCTGTGTCACTACCTTGGGTGGTTCCTTGTGGTCCAAGCACTTCTAGAGGCTCTAGGCCTAGTGTCTAGTTCAGTCGTGGTTCGCATACCACTTTATTGGTATATGGTTTGGTACGCCCCTAGGGCCCAAACGTGTATTTGTGCTATTACTGTGATTTAATAACTTATAACTTATGTATTTCGAACTCTAGCCTCATAAAGAGACTAGAGGGGTGTGTTTAGCAATAAATACATATATTTTGAATATATACCTGGTGTGGTGCTCTTTCATTTGGTCACTCAAGAGATTATAGACTGGTAAAACAAGCTGCTTTACATTCCTTCAAGACTTAGCCTGAAGGCTGCTCTCCATAGCTACCACTAGGATAGCTTTCAATAAAGGTTGTCTTTAACCTATCTCCAATAAGGGGTTGTTTGGACTGGTGCAAGGTGCCCACTATAATTAGTGGACAGCATATGCCAGGCCAACTTCTCACATTGGTGTGCAGCGTGTGGGATTCCAGCTTGCTATTGTTTTACCAGATAATCTCAATTGAATTGATCAACTGAAAACCACTAAAGGTACCTAAGGTACATATAATTTAAGCTTAGAATACAGTAAGTTCTACTGAACTTAGAGTTGTGTGTTAAGGGATAGCACAACCCTTTCTACAACTCAAGAGAGTTTAGTAGGCCACACTAGAGTAGGTAGTGCATACACCACACCACACTAGTAATGTCTTTAAGGGCAGGATCCAAAGAATCCTTGCAGGAAGCCATTGAGCTTCCACCCTCCAAGTATGATACACTCCCATTCTTGGAATTGAGAGCTTTATGTAACTTGAGAAAAATAAGGACAGGCCAAAGCCCCACCACCCAACACCTCAAGGAGCTGTTGGTGGCTTATGACCTTAGTAAGCCTGTAGGGACTGAAGGGGTAGGAGCTGAGGGTGGGGCAGGAGAAGAGGAGGACGCTAGGGGTACCAATACCCCCAGCCCCCCTCTGAAACTGGCCAGGAGGGTGACAATGACCCTGACCTGGAAAACCCAATCCCTCCTGTGGATGATGATGAGGATGATCAAGATGATGCCCTCTTTGTCCCCCCAGGAAGGATTAAGAGTGTGCCCAGGAAGTCTAGATCTCCTTCTCAGGAGTCTAACCACTCTGGCACCTCTATAGGGAGCTCTGTCTCATCTCACAGGAGGGAATCCTCTCATGAGAGGAGAGACCGACTGGTCCAGTATGAGGAAACTCAGCTGGAGATCAGAAAAAAGCAATTGGCTTTAGATAGGGAATCCCTAGATCTCCTTAGAGAGAGAAGAAAGTTGGGACTAGAGTCCCATGGTGGCAGCCATGTCCCTAGAGACAGGGAAAGGTCCTATGACCATAGGAACCTGAGCAAGATTGTCCCTCCCTACCAGAGTGGGGATGATATCCACAAATGGATAACTGCTTTAGAGAGGGCCTGTAAAGTACAGAAGGTCCCTCAGGAGCAGTGGGCAGCAATCTTGTGGCTCTCCTTTGCTGACAAAGGTAGAGATAAGCTCCTCACTGTTAGAGAGGAGGATGCTGATAATTACAAGGTCTTGAAGAGTGCTCTTATTGATGGGTTTGGCCTAACCACTGAACAGTACAGGTTGAAGTTCAGAGACACCCAAAAAGCACAGACTCAAGACTGGGTAGACTATGTGGATTGTTCTGCCAAGGCTCTGGAAGGCTGGTTGATGGGCAGTAAGGTGTGTGACTTCTCAGGATTGTACAATCTGATAATGAGGGAGCAGATTCTTAATAACTGTCAAAATCAGCTGTTGCATCAATACCTGGTAGACTCTGATCTGACCTCTCCCCAAGAATTGGGAAAGAAGGCAGACAAATGGGTCAGAACCAGGGTGAAGCAGAAGGTACAGAACCAAGGTGGGGAAACCAAGAAGCAAGATGCTAAGAACTCTGACAAGGGTGGGGAGAAGGGTAAAGATCAAAAGTCTTCATCAGGCCCCCAAAAATCTTCTTCTGGTGGGGATTCACAGTCTACCAAAGGTAAAGGCCAAAGAAAACCATGGTGCAAGGTCTGTAAGCAAAAGACCCACTGGACCAGTGATTGCACCAAGTCCAAAGACTCCAGTCCAGCACCCACCAATGCCCCTAAGGCACCTGTTCCCCCTAGTACAGTTGGTGGAAGTGCTCCAGCAAAGGGTTTAGTAGGGTTCACCCTGGGAACTGAGTTGGGCTCTGACTTAGTCAGAGAACTGACTCAGGCTGTGTTAGTCTGTGATGGAGGCATGGATGTGACCTCCACTGTGAGTCCCAGTAATCTGGGCAAGTACAGACAACAGCCTTTAATTAATGGACGTGAGGCTTTGGCATTTAGGGACACAGGGGCAAGTGTCACAATGGTGACACAAGACCTTGTGCTTCCTGGGCAAGTTATGCTTGGTGAGATGTACCAAGTGACCAATGCTAGCAATGTCAGAACAGACCATACTCTGGCAGTTGTTAACTTCTCCTGGGGAGGGGTAACTGGCCTTAAGAAGGTTGTGGTAAGTGCAAACCTACCAGTCGAATGCTTGCTTGGCAATGACTTAGAGACTTCTGCTTGGGCAGAAGTGGAGCTCAGGACCCATGCAGAAATGCTGGGGATCCCTGCAGATGTGTTTGCTGTGACCAGGTCACAAGCCAAAATGTCTAGCACTGAACAGGCCTTGGATTCTGGAAGAATGGACCAAGTGCCTTCCAAGAGGAGGAGTAGTAGGGTTAAGGCAGTGCCTTCCCCTTGGCTCAGGAGGAAGATCAGTCCCTTGAGGGGGATGATCTCAGCCCTGAAGAAGGAACTGTCCCAGAGGAACTTGAACCTGACCAGGTTGAGTTCTTGGGGACAGGGGGACCTTCTAGGGCAGATCTGAGCCAGGAGCAGCAGAGCTGCCCCTCCCTTGAACCCCTCAGACAGCAAGCTGCTGCTGAGGCTGCTGGGAAAGCTAGTGGTCCCCATACAGTGTATTGGGATGATGGACTCCTGTACTCAGAGAGTAGAGACCCCAAGCCTGGTGCTACCAGGAGGTTGGTAATACCTTTGAAGTTCAGGGGCTTCCTATTGACCCTAGCCCATGATATTCCCTTAGCAGGTCACCTGGGCCAGAACAAGACTTGGGACAGAATTGTCCCTCACTTTCACTGGCCCCACATGTCTGAAGACAGTAAGGAGTTTTGTCGCTCCTGTGTAACCTGCCAAGCCAGTGGCAAAGCAGGTGGCACTACAAAGGCCCCCTGATACCACTACCTGTGGTGGGGGTGCCCTTTGAAAGGGTAGGGATTGACATTGTTGGTCCCATGGATCCCCAAACAGCCTCTGGGCACAGGTTTATCCTGGTGGTAGTGGATCATGCCACCAGGTACCCAGAAGCTATTCCCCTCAGGACCACTACAGCACCTGTGGTGGCAAGGGCCCTCCTGGGAATCTTCTCAAGAGTGGGCTTTCCTAAGGAGGTAGTCTCAGACAGGGGTGCTAACTTCATGTCTGGGTACTTAAAAGCAATGTGGAAGGAGTGTGGAGTGACTTATAAGTTCACCACACCCTATCACCCACAATGCAATGGTTTAGTTGAGAGATTCAACAAAACCTTGAAGGGCATGATTAAAGGGCTCCCAGAAAAGCTTAGGCGTAGATGGGACATACTCTTGCCCTGCCTTTTATTCGCATATAGGGAGGTGCCTCAGAAGGGGGTTGGTTACAGCCCTTTTGAACTTCTGTTTGGCCACCCTGTGAGGGGTCCACTGTGCTTGGTGAAGGAAGGATGGGAGTTACCTCTCAAGCCCCCAAAGCAAGATATAGTGGACTATGTACTTGGTCTCCGCTCCAGGATGGCTGAGTACATGAAAAAGGCAACCAAAAACCTTGAGGCTAGCCAGGAACTTCAGAAGGCCTGGCATGACCAAAAGGCTGTTCTGACTGTTTACCAGCCAGGACAGAAGGTGTGGGTGTTGGAGCCAGTGGCCCCAGCAGCTCTCCAAGATAAATGGAGTGGACCCCACACTATTGTTGAGCAGAAGGGTGAGGTCACTTATTTAGTGGACCTAGGAACACCCAGGAGTCCCCACAGGGTTCTCCATGTCAACAGGTTAAAACCATATGTGGACAGGGCAGACATGGGCTTGCTCATGGCTACTGATGAAGGGCAGGAGGAAGAGAGTGACCCACTCCCTGACCTGCTCTCACAGAACCCTGACGATGGGTCAGTTGATGGTGTAGCCTTGGCAGGCAGCCTCACTACCCAGCAACAAGCTGATTGCAGGCAAGTCCTCAATCAGTTTAGACATATGTTTTCACTGACACCCAGTCAGACCACCTGGTGCACTCATGAAGTGGACACTGGGGACAGTCTGCCTATTAAAAACAAGATTTATAGGCAACCTGACCATGTCAGGGACTGTATCAGGACTGAAGTCCAGAAAATGTTGGAATTGGGAGTTATTGAACCCTCAGATAGCCCTTGGGCTAGTCCAGTAGTCCTTGTACCGAAACCTCACACCAGTGGTGGAAAGAGAGAGATGAGGTTCTGTGTAGACTACAGGGGTCTCAATGCAGTCACTAGGACTGATGCCCATCCAATACCCAGGGCAGATGAGCTCATAGATACTTTGGCCTCTGCCAAATATCTCAGCACATTTGACCTAACAGCTGGCTACTGGCAGATCAGACTAGCTGATACTGCAAAGCCCAAAACAGCATTCTCAACCCCTAGTGGGCATTATCAATTTGTGGTAATGCCCTTTGGTCTGAAGAATGCACCTGCCACTTTCCAGAGGTTGGTGAATACAGTTCTCACAGGACTGGAAGCCTATAGTGCAGCTTATCTAGATGATATTGCTGTCTTTAGCTCCACCTGGGAGGATCACCTGGTCCACCTCAGGAATGTTTTACAGGCCCTGCAAAAGGCAGGCCTGACTATCAAGGCCACTAAGTGCCAGATAGGGCAGAGTCAGGTTGTGTACCTGGGCCACCTTGTGGGTGGAGGCCAGGTTCAACCTTTGCAGAGCAAGATCCAGACCATCATGGACTGGACTGCTCCCACTACCCAGACTCAGGTGAGAGCCTTCTTAGGCCTGACTGGG
>CAWUFW010027714.1:0-25372 GCA_963921515.1 Calotriton arnoldi
AGTTGATGAGTCCTGGCTATTTTACCAAGAGCACTTAGCATTTTCGGAAAGTCTTGGAATGTTTCCTATTATATAAATGAGTTTTAAAGTTCCAGAATACCAGCACAGTTATCTAAAATGGCAGGACTTTCTCAGGTTATCATAAGTGACATGGCAGCACTTGATACAACTGCCCTTCTTGAGTGTTAGAGTATCATACTACTTTAAAACTGTCTCTGATGCCTTTGGGGAGTTCCCTGATGTTTCTCATCTCCAAAAAGATTAAGGGCTTTACTACGAGTTTTGCGGTCCATGGGACCGTCGAACCCATGGTGGCGGTGTGGCAACTGCTGCACCGGCAGTCCAACTGCCGTATTTTGAGTTTAGTGGTCAGACCGCCACAGGACCACTGCAACCAGCAGGGATCATGGATCTTGCAGCGGTGGCACAGCGGTCAGAGACGCACTACGCTGGTGGTGTAGATGCGGCACCGCCAAGCATATTACGAGTTGGCCACCGAGACTCTTTCCACGACAGTAAGCCCCGCCATGAAAAGGGTGGCAGATAGGCAACTCAGGGAGCCCCTACTGGGACCCTGTAGCCTCTGTGCACTGGGTGCATGCAAGGGGGCACCAGCATGTTTGCGCCCCCAGTTTCTGCACAAGAAGAAATGCACGACATGGTGCTTTTCTCCTTGTGCAGGAACGTACTGCAGCACTTCCACAGTGCTGCCTTTCTATGGCTCTCCTTTGAGCCTTAGAAAGGCACTGCCGTCTGACCACCATCGAAGGGCCACCCGCCAGGTTTGCAACTAGTAATCCGGCCGGCGGACTTACTACAGGTTTGGCGGTCTTGGAGCAGGGCGCTGGTGTGGCGGCCCACTCCAAAACCGCCAAGCTCGTAATCAGGCCCTCAGATATTCCCTCTTTATGTAAGTTTACAAATAAGTGGCTGTCTCAATTACATCGCTATTCCCACAGTATGGAGGAAATCCTTTTGCCTGAACGTGTTGAGTGGGCCCTCTCCTGTCGAGGACAAGGGCTCTATTCCAACAATGTTGCAGTCCATAGTTCTGACAGCTGTGTATCTGCATCAGTGCCGCATTGGCAGGAACAAAAGTCTTTCTGTTGCATGAAGAAGATATGCTTCAGCCTATGCAGAACCATCAGAGGTGGTTGGTGCCCTAATAATGCTGCGTGGATCGTGTCATAAAAGGCTCGTAGGCTTCTGAAATAGTATTACAACTATGGGGGCATTTCAGCTGCTTTAAGGCCAACTCTAGACCGCTAAACTTCTAAAATGGGAGTCCTTTATGAAATGTATACCTTTACAATGGCGTCATTATTTATTCTATTCGTATTAAAGTGTCACTCCAAGTGTCACACCCAATGCACTGAAAATGGAAATGTCGCCCATAAGCAAACAGAAAACTTGACAGCTCTGCACACGTATATTACGGCTTGTACCATGCAATAATAAAGGTAGTTGTAGAGGTGCTTTTAAAGGAATGATGAGGACTATTGCATTCAAAATGGTCAAATTTACATTCAGAAAGGAGTGTTTGAACAGTAGATTAGATTTTGGTATTCACAGGCTATTTATTTATCTCTGCTAAATGTGCTCAACATTGCTTCCAGTCTGCCAAAAAAGGCACTGATTAAACTCGGAATGAGTTATTCATGAGTTTAAAAATATACTGAAATTGTCAAACAATAAAGAGATCCAACATTTAGTTTTACTTTTCCTCTTTACTCCCCCCGGCAATTATGACTAGACAACATAGCCTTGCCAGCTTGATTAAAAGGCGACCCAAGGTCACTTTATGTTCTCTTTCAACTGAGCTACAGCGTGCATCCGTGCACTTTGCCCTGCATTTACTTTATTTTCTTTTAAATTGTTTCACGTTTCCTTTTAGCTAGAGAAATTCGAGGTCATCTTTCCCTTGTTAGGGAACTGAATCATGCAAGATTTCCAAGGTTGCTGCTGGGCATCTTTTGTAAATGCTATTTTTTCCGTGCTGGGCAAGACGTTCTGTTTTTCTGATTAGTTTTGACATGTGTATATGTTTTACACCTGATGGCTTTTTTTCCACAGAGGACCCAGGTATAAAAGAGATATATTTGCCACAGGGTTCCATGTTTGTGATTTAAAATATTTCCCTTTTCTTTCTGACATTTGCTATTTTAACAAATGGCCTGGCATTCTATAAAAGGCTTTTTCTGACGGATTATGTGTCTATCGAGTAAACCAACTCCTTCAAAAGATGTGCTTTGTTGTCCTATATTTTTTAACATTAGAAGTGTAGATTATTGTTGCCTATTAGAATTCACCATACTGTACAGAAATGAAACTTCTACTCACTTCATTTAACTTTACTCTGTTTGCATTTGTACACATGTTAAACCTAATTTGATACTGGACATATGTATTTATATTTCTGTCCAATTGCTATTGCATTCAAAGAGTGAGCAATGAAAAATAAATACTAAACCAATACATCTTTTCTTCAGTAGATGCTGTTGAATGTTAGCATTTATTCATTCAGAGTTTTATAAGGCGCTGCACGTCTTCTTTCGGTCTCTTAATTTTTTTGTTTGAATTAATTTTATTGATTTTAAAATGAGATAACAGATGTTGCCACATGTGCACATATCTGTGGTTAATAATAATATAAATCAAGTTAAATGTCCATGATAACGTTAGTGTGTTTTCTGCGTGCAACCTGTAGGGTGTAAGGTAGGAAGGGCGGTCAGGGAGGAAACGAGGAATAGGACAGGGAGTGATGGTGAACAGGTAAGTGTGGTGTTAACTGTTGCCCAACTTAGGGGGATATTCGCAAGAACGTGCGATAAACATCGCCAAAATAGGTTAACGCAAGTTCTCATATCGCCGTCTATCGCGGGAAAATAACTCCGTGTTAACGTCGTATTTTCAACACGGCGGTAACATGCAATAGTCTCCCGATAACGCGTCAAATGTCCGCGATAACATTACCGGGACGGCGATGAAAATCCAAACCCGAACGCGAAAAAAGTTGCGATGGGCCCAACCGCGATAAGACAATCAGCGAAAAGCAGCGCCCGGCCTGCAAATCACACACGTCAGGCGGGAAAAATCACTACAAAAGCAGAAAAAAAAAACACAAACAAGAACAAAACTACAGCGAAGCACAATGGAGGCAGCCGGAGCAGGTACAGAGGATGGCCAGAAACCCACAAGCCCCCCGGAGGAGCAGCCTGGGACCTCGGGGACAGGTTCCCCAAGCGGCGGTTAGGTCTTGCACTGGGTCCTCATCTTGTCCAGACCCCAAAAGATGCAAATTAAAATCGCCTGCCAGGATGATGTGATTGGCGTCCTGCTCTTCCAGAACACATTTTATTTCTTTGACCAGCTCTTTGGCTGCTTTTGATTTTTGTTTGGGGCGCACGTAGGTGTTGATTATTATAACTTCCTGGCATTCCTTGTTGAACTTAAGCGTTATCGTCACGGCCTGGATGGTGCTTGGAGCTGCAATTTGGGCCTCTCTGGGTGAGATTTCTCCTATAGTGTTTATTGAGGCCAGTATCATTAGTCCCCCCGAGCGATGAAGAAAATCGTATCCCTTTGTAGCTGGAACAAAGTGTGAGGTGTACCCCTGAAGCTCAAAAGCCTTATCTTCCCAGGTTTCCTGGAGCAGTATCACGTTGAATGTATTTAGGTAATTTAATACCTCATGGTCCTCTATTTTACTGGCTAGGCCATTGATATTCCAGATGCACATGCAGGTTTTGTCTCGCTCTGCTGGGGCTGTCGGTGAGCTGCACATCCCTTGTCAGTTGGATCGCTCTGTTGTTATTGTTCGCTGTATTTGCGTCCATTTCTGAGTTGTAGATGATGGAGTTATGCCTAGTTGTCCGAGGCCTGTATTCAGGTTGGTGACCTTAGTGCGCGTTGTGTGTGCGCCTGGAGTGCTGCTCCTTGCTCCTTTTAATACTGAGGTGGTAGGCTTGGGTGATCTATTGATGTGGGCATTTAAAAAGGGTGTTGGATATGGTGGTTTTGATTCAGCTTTCAGCTTTCTTTCCCGTGTTGGAACGTGTTTTCTTCTTTCATAATTTTGTTAGCTATCTCACTGGTGTTCCATCTTGTTTTAGTTGCCTCTGGGCATTGCGTGTGGCTGGTTGGTTGGAATTGTATAGAGAGCAAATCTACTGAGCTTATGTTTTCTAGGCTCGTGATGGAGTGTAAGAGCCGCAGTACGTTCCCTCTATTTAGTATATCTGCTCTTCCCCGAGATTCGTACTCAGGAAAAAATATGATGGTATCCGTTCCTTTTGCGTCTTGTGCTTCCGTTTCCTGGGTAGGGATTTCCTCGTGAGGCGGGCACCTTCATTGAGCACAATCGCTCTTGCCGGCTCCTTGGTTGGCGCTAGTATGGAAAGTTTGTAGGAGATCAACTGATACCTGAACTTTATCTAGTGTGTTGGTACTGTGCTCGTTCTCCCTCGTTGACCGTTGTGATGACTCCCTAGGGGTGTTCGGTGGGTCATCCCTCAGTTTCTGCCTTGGGATTTGTTCGACTCTGGTGACCTTGCTAGGTTCTTGCGTTGGTGTGGCTAGCTCCTTTCTTTTTTGAATGAGCTCCTGTTTGTTGTCAACTGTTGGAGTGCTTTATGTTGATGATCTTGAAGATGGCCCTGCGGTTGTTTAGCTGCATCTGTCTAATGATCGCAGCACATTTGCTTCATATTAGACTACGATAGTTACAATAAATGTATTGTAAACTTCCTTCATGGTTTTCTTATGTTTACTCTGGGCATGCATTAGTGAGTAAGTGAGTAATGAAAGGGGAGGATCTGTTTCCACAGTTTCCTTGGAGACTAAAGGGTCATGTTTGAGGTTGCTGAAAGCACCTGTTACTCTGGAAAGGTTAGGAGTTCAAGTGAGGCACTGTTAGCTAGCCAGGATTGAGCCGACAGGCACCAATGGAGTAGAAAGACTCAGTCCCTACATTCTAACGTCCTGTCATCCCAACACACAGTTCTGCATTACCAGCAGAATTCGTGCAACACCAGCTAGAGTAGAATTGATGTGTCCTAGATGCCTAATATGATTTTAAAACATGTAATGTGTGGTTCGAAGTAAATGTGAGGACCATAACCCCTACTTTTGCTCTGTTATGGGCAATAGTGGGAACACAAAATCCTGTGATTTGGAGTTATGCTCACTAGCCAATAGGCATTTAGTCTCCCAACAAGATATGACATCAGTATCTTTGAATAACGGTAACATGCAGATTGGTCTGCTCAGTATGGAAGTACGTGGGTAAGATCCCTACAATGTGGGTCACTTTTTTGTAATAAGGGCCACCATTGAGTTGCTAGACTGTATTCCAGAGTATATTGTGCCTTTTCACAAATTTCATAACATCACTTTTAGTGATTAACAGTGTATAGATTTCTAGCCATTCCAGCTCCATATTTGCTCTTGGCCACTTTTAGAATATTTCATTTTCTGATGACTAGCTGATTAAATATGTGACATTTATAAAAACTCAAACAAGGTCATTTGGACTAAATCATATCAATACAGTGCCAGTAGACAGTGTGCCATGTTCTGGATTCCTCTGCTGGTGTTGACCATCTGTAGGATAATTCATAAATGCAAGTAATTCATGATCAGCTTTGGCATTAGGCGACTGCCATGAAGTGGAGTATTATGAAAAAACAAGCACTGTGTAAGCCACCACAGAGCTCTAAGTGAATTACTGCTTAATGCCTGGTAGCTATGCCACAAGTTGCAGGCAATTCCCCAGACAAATCTGTGTTCAAACAGTATCAAACAACATTAAATTAAAAAACACAGCACAATGAAATTCCCAAACCCCTTTAGAAAATTAAAGAGATCATAATAAGGAAGAAATAACAAAAATCAGAGAAGGCAGATTGAAGGTATGGATATGTAAAATTTTAAGACAAAAAGTGCCAAATAAATCAAAGCACCAGAGTTAGTGTTTCAGGTAGACTGTGAGCTAGGTGTGACTGCAATGGAGTACGGTTTGGATAAGCCTTGTGGATCACACTGGTCAAAGTATTTACCTTGAGATTGTATCACTTTTCTAGTTCTCAAATTCATCCAGTGGTGTAATAGAGGATACTGAAGCAGGTGAGAGTCCCTCAAAGTCACATACCTCATAGTTGAGCTCCGGTAGAAGTCTTCAGATTTGGCAACAAAAGTTCAGAGTAGGACAGAATTAAATGTTGTAGCTGGAGAAGCTGCTTCACTACTGTGCTCACGTTGCTGCCTCACTCAGGTCCAAGTTTTACCACTCTACTTGTTCTTGATTTAGAGTATGTCAGCAACCCACTAATCTTTCAAGTCAGCAGAGGCTGCAGCCTACACTTACCTAGCATAGATTCACCTACCATATTTTGAGATCCTTGCTAATCAAGCATAGATTGTCTACCTTCAGCAGAAGTATCACTATAATAGCTCCATTTAAGGCATTGAAGCTTTGGCGAGTGGGCATAAAGTTTGATGCTCTGCTCAGCCTGGTATTCCCTCTCACAAACATCCATATTGAAATAAAGGAAACTCCCTGCCCCCTCCCACCGGGTTGGAGCCTGTTTTTCCCTCTGATATGGGCACAGCCAAATGTCAGAGTAAGCCCCCGGAACTAATAGTTTCTGTTCCTGGAACCCCCTTTATGATGTCCACTTCAAATGAAGAACTGTCATGGCAGTCCCTTGTGTTGACATCTGTTCCTCCCCCTCCTAGGTTACACATCCCTATTAAGTGGTGTTGAAAATTACCATCTTTTGCATGTGTACCCTCAGATGTTTGCTTGACTGTTTTTGCTGACTGTAGAACATTGTGCGCTTTACCCCTGCTAACAAGCAGTAAAGTGCCTGTGCACACCCTTTCAACATGATTAAATTGGCATACACCTGATGTGCTAATTTTGCCTTCCCCATAAGTCCCTAGTGTATGATAATAAAGAACACCCAGTGCCTGTAAAGTTAAATATCACAAGTGGACAGAAGCACCCTTTGTGCCATCCACAACAGTGATAGTATAAACATGACTGCAGGCCTACCATGTGCAGCTTAGCTGTGCAGTTTTAAAACTGCAAATTTGATGGGTCAAAATAACCCCTCTTGACATGCCAAAAACCTTCCTTTTAAATATTAATAAGTGTTGCATTCTCTCTTTTCTTTTCCTTTCTCCTCGTGCCTTTTCCCCGTGCTTGGAATTTGGAACCTGGTGCCTGCGTTGCACAACTTTAGTTCCATGTTCCAGAGCCTGAGTTTTCAGTTACTGCCTTTACCTTGCATGGTGAATTTGTACTGTGCCTCCATCAAATAAACTTTGGAATTTTACCTACCGCTTGGTACCTCTCATCTTTACAAGTGGCGACGATCCTCTGAAGACATCGCTGGCTACACTCTTCTCGGAGGCACAGGTGCTGCGACGTCTTCCGGACCCATTTCCTCTTCCGGACTGCTATTTCCGTCTTCTAGAGCTTCTCCGTTCCTGTATACATCGCTTCCACGTTTTTTTCTGGAAACCGCTGATTCCTCGCTCATTTGGTGTCCCTTTGCTGCTTTTTCATCATTTTGGCGAGTTTACGGTTACCAACGGCCATTTTCATTCTTCGTTGTCCTTTTCTGACAACCGTTGCTTGGATACCCATTGTGACATAAGCAACTCTTCATCTCACTGTTGCCTAGTTATTCTTGCTGACGTTTCCCCTACTCTACGTGACCCCACGTTCTGCTCCTCTCTACGGCCACGCTGTGCGTCGTCACACCAGCGGCCATTTTGGAGCAGGAAACGTCTCCTCTACTCTACGTGACCCACGCCAGTGGCCATTTTGAAGCAGGA
Source organism: Calotriton arnoldi (assembly GCA_963921515.1). NCBI lineage: Eukaryota > Metazoa > Chordata > Amphibia > Caudata > Salamandridae > Calotriton > Calotriton arnoldi. Next base: position 7,843 of record CAWUFW010027714.1, read on the forward strand.
ATATCCGAGTGCAACTGACTACACGGAGCTTCAAATACCTTTGCCTACAGTACGGAGCTTTTGGATATCGCTCCTCTTATTCTCTTGTCGGAGGATTCTGTTTCCAGCAACTCCCACACGGTGATTAGCACACCCTGTTTAATGCCCTCCTGTATTCCTGATCACGGTGTCGAGCACACCTTCGTTGCTCATACAGGTAGGAAAGCCTGTTCCTTTCGGTGACAGGCACACCTTTCTCTTTTATACATTACATTCCATGGCCTGTTTACTTGCGGTGACAGGCACACCTTACTTATTGACTATTTCACAGCAGTGACAGGCACACTTTTACTTACCATATTCGGTTCTTACAGCCTGTCCACTGTAACTGCAATTTCTTGTACTTCCTATATTGGGGACCATTATTATTACTATAACACTTACTTCCTGTGTATTCGCTGTTATTTTCTCAGAATTTTGCATACCATTATTGCTACTGTGTTACTGCTGTGTCATTACTATGCAGTTTGATCCACCCTCCAAATTCTTACAAACCAAGGGAGAACCACCCATACCGTGGACAAGATGGAAAGAAGAATTCATCACCTACCTTAAGGCCATTGATGGAGAACGCATGTCGGCCGAGAGGAAAAAGAACATTTTCCTTCATTGCTTGGGTTCTGAAGGACAGGTAGTTTATATAGGACTCTTCCTCCCGTCAGGTCTGGAGGTGATCACAATGTATATGATGAAGCCATTTTACGCATAGAAAATCGATTTAAGCCTACAACAAGTGTTGCTCTTAATAGATTTAAGTTTTACACTAGAGCCCAAGAAGAGGGAGAGAGTTTTGATGATTTCCTCACCGCCCTCCGTGCTTTGTCTTTACATTGCAATTTTGGTTTGATAACTGATGAAATGATCAAGGATCAAATCATTGTTCATGTAAAAAGTAAAAAAGTGCAAGAGCAGCTGTGGATAATGGGTGATCCTAATTTAGAAGCTGCCATTAGCACAGCTAAAGCCTTAGAACAATCTGAGAAGTGGATGAAGTCACTCAACAAGGAGACTAAGGGGTCGATTCCGATTCGGGCCGGAAAAAGCACCGACCGACTCGGATCCGGAAAAAATACCGACCGACACGTACCAGTGGCGCCCGACACGCCAAGTACGATGCAAGCCGCGATAAATCCGACCGACACGTCAGGAAACCAAGCCGACCGACCGACCCGCTCGGAAAATAGCAATCCGGCCGGAAAAACACGCGAATCCAACCGACCGACACGCACCCGGAACAAATCCGACCGAATCGTACCCGCCAACTCCAACCTGCAAAGTACGATGCAAGGCGCGAAAAACACGACCGAGTCGGACGGAGGACAAGCCGTACGACCGACACGCATACAAAACCGAGCCGAAGCAACACAATACACCGCGACCGACGCGTACGCAGCATACAAAACTGCACAAACACAGCGTGAACGAAACGGAAAACACCGTACGAGACCAATGCAGGGTCCGACTCGGTCACAAGAACGTTTCCAACATACACAAACAGCACAAAGGAAAAATCAACCAAAAAAAGGCCAAACAAGCAATTACCAAGCCAATAAATACTGGGGGGGTGGGGACAGAGAACAAAGACACACCAACAACTCCACCTATATAAAGGACACAAATCACTACCATGAGCCTTTGCAAATGCCATTCCACTGCCAGCACCCAAGAGAAAGCAACCACACACCCACAGCTCATCCCTCACACAAGCCACACACCAGCAGCACACCAACAAATACCTACCTCACATACACCCAGCACAACACACACCCACACACCCTCACCTGCACACCAACACACACAGCACCCACTATCACCACCCATCACCATGCCCCCCAAGAAGAATCCCAAGTTCCTAGATAGTGAATTGGAAGTCATGGTAGACGAGATCCTCAGGGTGGAGCCACAGCTGTTTGGCACTCTGGTCCAACAGACCCCCATGTCGCAGAAAACCAAGATGTGGGAGAGGATCATCAACAGGGTGAACGCCCAATCACCATGTCGGCGCACAAAGACCGACATCCAGAACAGGTGGTATGACGTGCGCAGGAGGGTCCGGGAGCTGCTCAAGAAAGACTACCACCTGAGCCAATACACCGGCAGTGGCCCTCCTGCCAAGCCAGTATACCTCAGGCCCTGGGAGGAGAAGGTGCGGGCCATCCTTCCGCCAGTGAGCGTATATGGACTAGAGGACATCCCAGAGCCTGGTGAGTACACAACAAATGTACACAATAAACTGCCACAAAACACACACATCACTGTCAAGGGGAGAGTCAAACCATGCACTCATAGCAATTACACAGCAACTAGAACAGAATCATCCCAAAATGTGTATGTCAGTCAGATAAACACAACACATGCCATCAAAAAAGTCACATCCAACTGTGCCAACACATGTACAAACACAACCACAACTACAGCTAGGCAGTGGCACAAATAGAACTAACACACACATCCACACATGTAGCCACCACAACAACACCAACACACAGTGAAGACCACTCAAAGGAAGGAATTCTGTGTATGCTGGCCAAGTCAGTGTAGCCAATAGCATCATGGGAGTCGCACTCACACATATTGCCCCCCCCCACAACTGTCCCATCAACACCACCCTGAACCATGCTCACATCACAGGGAGTGGAGAAGGACTCACAAGATGGCTGACACTGGCTACTGCTGTGGGGAGCACAAGGCTCTGCTGCCAACTGTGCACCAACAAACAGCAGGACACCACTGACTGACATCCTGAGAGACAACTTACACTCCCTGCAATGCAAGCACGTTCCATGGTGGGATATCTGGCTGGCTGGCTGGGTGGGAAGGGGGACTTGCAGCACTGACCATAGTCACCAGCACCTCCCCTCACACCCCCCCCAACACAAACTCCACAGTACCCACCTGGTAGAATGCAATGCCCTCCATCCTAACACAAGATCCCACAAAGCACCACCACCCTGGGTTATGTTGTGTGAAGCACAGGGACACTCTTGGGACTCTTAGCCAAACAACTGCCAGGACAACACTCCCAGCCATCCTGTCAGCACAGCCAGCCCACCCCACAGGGAAGCAGAGTCAAAAGGAAGGAAGCATGGGCATGCTGGGAAGGGGGTGGAGGCAATAGCATGATGGGAGTCGTAGTCACAGACATTGCTCAGCCTCACAACTGTCCCATCAACACCACCCTGAACCATGCTCACATCACAGGGAGTGGAGAAGGACTCACAAGATGGCTGACACTGGCTACTGCTGTGGGGAGCACAAGGCCCTGCTGCCAACTGTGCACCAACAAACAGCAGGACACCACTGACTGACATCCTGAGAGACAACTTACACTCCCTGCAATGCAAGCACGTTCCATGGTGGGATATCCGGCTGGCTGGGTGGGAAGGGGGACTTGCAGCACTGACCATAGTCACCAGCACCTCCCCTCACACCCCCCCAACACAAACTCCACAGTACCCACCTGGTAGAATGCAATGCCCTCCATCCTAACACAAGATCCCACAAAGCACCACCACCCTGGGTTATGTTGTGTGAAGCACAGGGACACTCTTGGGACTCTTAGCCAAACAACTGCCAGGACAACACTCCCAGCCATCCTGTCAGCACAGCCAGCCCACCCCACAGGGAAGCAGAGTCAAAAGGAAGGAAGCATGGGCATGCTGGGAAGGGGGTGGAGGCAATAGCATGATGGGAGTCGTAGTCACAGACATTGCTCAGCCTCACAACTGGCCCATCAACACCACCCTGAACCATGCTCACATCACAGGGAGTGGAGAAGGACTCACAAGATGGCTGACACTGGCTACTGCTGTGGGGAGCACAAGGCCCTGCTGCCAACTGTGCACCAACAAACAGCAGGACACCACTGACTGACATCCTGAGAGACAACTTACACTCCCTGCAATGCAAGCACGTTCCATGGTGGGATATCCGGCTGGCTGGGTGGGAAGGGGGACTTGCAGCACTGACCATAGTCACCAGCACCTCCCCTCACACCCCCCCCAACACAAACTCCACAGTACCCACCTGGTAGAATGCAATGCCCTCCATCCTAACACAAGATCCCACAAAGCACCACCACCCTGGGTTATGTTGTGTGAAGCACAGGGCCACTCTTGGGACTCTTAGCCAAACAACTGCCAGGACAACACTCCCAGCCATCCTGTCAGCACAGCCAGCCCACCCCACAGGGAAGCAGAGTCAAAAGGAAGGAAGCATGGGCATGCTGGGAAGGGGGTGGAGGCAATAGCATGATGGGAGTCGTAGTCACAGACATTGCTCAGCCTCACAACTGGCCCATCAACACCACCCTGAACCATGCTCACATCACAGGGAGTGGAGAAGGACTCACAAGATGGCTGACACTGGCTACTGCTGCGGGGAGCACAAGGCCCTGCTGCCAACTGTGCACCAACAAACAGCAGGACACCTCTGACTGACATCCTGAGAGACAACTTACACTCCCTGCAATGCAAGCACGTTCCATGGTGGGATAACTGACTGGGTGGGTGGGTGGGTGGGAAGGAGGTCTGGCTGTCAACCAAACACAATCAATGCAGACCATGTTCACACCCCAGAGAATACATAGAAATGCCCAAATAATGCAGGACAATGTGCCACACCAATATCAACCCCTGACTGTGACGACTTAGGACAATACAATGTACAGGCCCGCACCCCGAGGCACAGTCACAACTGTCAGGTGTGTCAACCACTGATGCCTGCAGAAACATGACATACATTGTTTGTGTCTCCCAAAAACAGGTGATGATAGGGACACAGCAGCAGACGCTGAGGAGTCCCAGTCCCAGGCTCAAGAGGATGCCGAGCTCACTGGCGTCGTACAGCCTCTGTCCTCCTCGGACGATGAAGAACAACCTGGCACATCCGGTGCAAGTCAACATGCTGCACCAGCAGGACCACCAGCTGCAGCACCAGCAGGTCCACCAGCTGCACCCCCTGCACCCACCCCTCCAACGACTGTCACCACGAATACCATCCCTGCCGACATGGACAGAATAAGGAACAACACCAGCGCAGTGACCCTGGACCAACCTGGGGCCATGGACACCACCACCACCACCAACCCCCAAGGTGGACCAGGGTTATCTGTGCGTGCAACTGCACACACTGCACATGTCAGCAGGGGTGGTGGGAGGGGTGGGAGACAGAGGTCGCTGCTTGCAGACGTTGCTGGTGTGCATGAAGACCCACAACTGGTACGCATAGCTGATGCGTACCAGTCCAGCACCGGAGAGCTCAGCCAGGTAGTGGGGCTCCTCAGAGACATCAAACAGCAGCAGGCTGCCCATCATGCCCGCTTGGACTCCCACATGTCCCATGTGGAGTCACACATGTCACGTGTGGACTCCCACATGTCACGTGTGGACTCCCACATGACCCGCGTGGAGTCCAAGTGGGATGTACTACATGAGATGACGGCGGTGCACAGGGACATTTTACAATGCCTCCGCCAGATGAACAGCAACCAGTCCACACCTCCCTGTGTGCCAACAACATCTGGTACCGAACAAACTGCAACTGCCACAGGGAGGGAGGAGGACTCTGGCGGAGAGTCCCCTGCACCGCAGCAGCCTGCACTTGAGGGCCCCCCAAGAAGAGGGGTCGTCCGAGGAGGGGAAAGTGAGAGGCTGATGGCCAAGCGCAACTCCCAGGAAGCCTGAACCTGTTCTGGATTTTCGCCTTTGTGCACAGACTGTTCACCCTGTTGATGGCAACACTACTCCCACACATTGCATGGGGAGTACAAGTTGGAACAATGTGTCAGACAACTGTGGCCCCGATACTGGGGATCCTGTCTACCTGGACTTTCTATTCATCTAGGAACTTGGGATTGCAAGATTCATGTACAGCACAATCCATCCTATGCACTATTATCACAGATGTATCACAATAAACACAATAATACACCATACTTGCCTCTGTCGTGATTCCAACGTGGGTACTGTTATGGGGATGATGAACAACAAAATTACACTGTGTATGCGAACTGCAACAGCAAGGACAACACAGGCATGTGAGTACAGGCAACGTGACACATATGAGGGAGACACACCACCAGGGCTACACAACACATACACACCTAGGCCATCTGACTCATTGCCTACACTGATGTTGCCAGGGAAGACGGTGCAATGCACAGACACCACACCCATTCCCAGTTGTAGTCAAGTAGCCCACAGGTGCAGTAAGCAAATGGCAGTCAAATGTGTGACCACAGACAACGCACATCACTAAGTGAAGCACAGGTTTATTACACAGTAGCAACATGCCGTAACCACTACAGATGCAAGGTAACCCCACCTGGTAGCGGGCACACAGTCAACAACTGTAGACAGAAGGAAGTCCATGGGTGTGGCGCACATCACCTGTAGGGACACAACAGCTACCAGCCTGGATGTGCAATCACGTTGTCGGTGGACACAGTTGACCAAACGAATCTGAAAGTACCCTGTGAAGGACAGAAATGACACACAGTCAAAAGCAATGGAGTACAGGACAGAACAGCAAAACTCATGCACAATACATGTTACAAGATACCCACCCAGAACCAAGTTAGCATGTCAACACTGTTGGGGAGTACAGCCCACCTGTCACCACACATCGCAACACACATCCAGTCAAGTAGCCCATGGACACACTCCAACAGCACCAGAGCACCACCCACACATCATGCCAACTCACATCATTGACATGACACCTCAGGATACTCACATTCAGCTAAAGAAGTTGGTGATGAGCTGTGTGCGGACATCACCATCACCATCATCATCATCATCGTCACTGGCATCGTGGTCCAGGCCAGGATCCTCCACAGGTGGCGGATGTTGGTCATCGTCATCCTGGATGAGAGGCAACTCCTTCCGCACTGCCAGGTTGTGGAGCATGCAGCAGACGATGATAATCTTGCACACTTTCGCAGGGGCATATGGGAGGGACCCTCCGGTCTTGTCCAGGCAGCGGAAGCGGCTCTTCAGGAGACCAAAGGTCCGCTCAATCACTCTCCTGGTCCGACCATGTGCCTCATTGTAGCGCATCTGGGCAGGTGTCACAGGGTTCCTGAGGGGTGTCAGCAACCACGGCATGTTGGGGTATCCCGAGTCACCTACGGACAGACAAGTGCACATCAGCTGACTTGGAAAAGTGGGCGGAATACTACAGATCAGATCACACACAATGGCACAAAGTCAGTACACACCGACAAGCCAGGCACGCTGGTTCTGCATCTGTGCCATCAACCTGGGGATGCGACTACTCCTCATCACAAAGGCATCGTGTGCTGAACCAGGGAAACGGGCACACACGTGTGTGATGGTCATGTCTGCAAGACACACCACCAGTGCATTGACCGAGTGGTAGTGCTTGCGGTTCCTGTAGGCCTGCTCCTGGGCCTGTGGTGGTACCAAAGCCACATGTGTCCCATCAATGGAGCCAATGACATGCGGCATCCTCCCCAGGGCATAAAAGTCACTCTTCACGTCAGTGAGTCGTCGCAGTCTAGGGAAATAGATGTACCGGTTCAGGAAGAGCAACATTGCCGCCAAGAAATCGCGGAGCACACGGCTGAACATGGTCTGTGACATCCCACCAGCAGACGCCACAGTATGTTGGAAGGTACCGGTGGCAAAGAAGTGTAGGGCTGCCATCACCTTCACCTTGGGGGTCAGCGCTGTAGGATACGGCCGGCCAGGCTGCAAATGTGGGGACAACTGCACTGCAAAATCCTCAATCAGCTGCCTGGTGAAGCGGTACCGTCGGATGCTGTCCCGTTCCACCATCGTTGCCAGGTCTGGGAATGGCCGATGGACAGCAGGAGCCCTGCAGTGCAGAGGAGAAGTAAGCAAGATCGTCAGTCACCCCACATATGCGGCATTGAACACACTCAAGATCCCAACATACATCATCATGAGGCACAACTACATGAAGTGTGCAGTACCGGAACGACATGTATGGTACATACATGGCCAACATCTGTCAACACGGTCCTACAGGTGGCATCAATTTGTCCCAGGTTGGCCCATTGGATATCATGATGCTGTGTCACAGTCACCCCCCAGTGACATGTGAGGACAGATGTGCCCCAGGCACCACAGCTCAACGACAGGCACATTCCCAGGGACCCTGTAATGCCACATGGACACTGGCATCACCTGGAGTATCATGTGTACACCACAACAAAACAAACATGACCCCCACAGGTAGTGGCCACACTTGCCATGGCAGGAGAGCCATGGACGTCTGTGACACACACGCACAACATCAGAGTCCATGCACACACAACGTGGATGTGGAGACTGTCTCCCATTGTGCACATGAAATCAGAGACATTGTAAACACTACATGCACAAAGACTGTGGAGGGCCATCACTATTGTGCCACTGGGACACCCTGGCTCAAACATACCGTCCCACATGGGACTCACGGGGTATGTGACATGACATACACAAACACCACTGTGAAATGTGACCATGGCACATGCACAGATATGAACAGTTGCACATCACAGTGGTCACGTACACGTAACACCCAGGATCCTGTCCCCATTAACACGTGCACAGCCTGGGGGTGGCTGCCCACAGGTGACACCCACAGGACAACATGTACACCAACATACACACAATAGGAAATGCAGCCTTACATGCCTTATGATAAGGTTTGGACAGGCTGTCGTGATGTAGGTGTGCCCCTCACTCCCTGGGAGCTATCTGTGGCTGGCATATGTCCATCTGAGACAGGCATGCTGACATATGCCAGTCACATGTACAGTGATGCGTTGAACAGCAATGGACCGATCGGTGCCTCCGGCCGGCCCATTGCTTTCAATGTGTGCGGGTACGCGTTGTACCCCTGTGCGCGTTGTACTGCAATGGACCGATCGGTGCCTCCGGCCGGCCCATTGCATTCAATGTGTGCGGGTACGCGTTGTACCCCTGTGCGCGTTGTACTGCAATGGACCGATCGGTGCCTCCGGCCGGCCCATTGCATTCAATGTGTGCGGGTACGCGTTGTACCCCTGTGCGCGTTGTACTGCAATGGACCGATCGGTGCCTCCGGCCGGCCCATTGCATTCAATGTGTGCGGGTACGCGTTGTACCCCTGTGCGCGTTGTACTGCAATGGACCGATCGGTGCCTCCGGCCGGCCCATTGCATTCAATGTGTGCGGGTACGCGTTGTACCCCTGTGCGCGTTGTACTGCAATGGACCGATCGGTGCCTCCGGCCGGCCCATTGCATTCAATGTGTGCGGGTACGCGTTGTACCCCTGTGCGCGTTGTACTGCAATGGACCGATCGGTGCCTCCGGCCGGCCCATTGCATTCAATGTGTGCGGGTACGCGTTGTACCCCTGTGCGCGTTGTACCTCAATGGACCGATCGGTGCGCACCCATTGACAATGGGCTTGCCTGGCAACGGACGCGTTTTCGAATATTCGAACGAGTCGGTTGCTGGAAAATCAGTTGGTCACCCACAACAATGTTGCAAAATCATGTATGTCATGAAGTTGAAATTTTGAAGGATGCTGTGGGCGTGTTTTGGTGCTGCTATTCCATGGATTGGCCAGATTCAGAAGATGCAAACGACTTGGACCTATCACTTTGGACACAAGGGACAGTATCTGCCTCTCCAGCACATATATATTGCTGCATGTTCCCCTGAGAGCCCACTTGCCTGCACTACATGCTCCAGGACGACATCTGCCACTGCACTGCTGCTGTCTCTGCCCCTCTGGACCCTGCAATGGCACGTACTGTGGAGAGAGCCCCAGCCTTCAGCCTTGAAGAGAACCAGGCCCTGCTGGACAGCCTACTTCCACAGTACAGCAAGCTGTATGGGACACCAGGGGAGCAGGTGAGTGTTCTGTGCACTGCCTTTCTGAATGTGCATTTTGTCTGACTAGCAAGGCTGAGAGTCAGCACACCACTGGCTAGCAGGCTCACTGAGTAGTTGTCACCCCCATAGTGTGTAGTGACTTGCACTGGACAGGTATGGTGCAGTGACAGTGCTTCTGAACAGGGTTTTACTCCCCATGCTATGATACCATGTAGTGACTTCTGGAAAACTGTCCATGGGCAGCCGTGCACTGCCTGGGTACACCATGTGCCCCTGTGATTGCGACATGTATATGCAACTGTGTCATGCACGGATATGTTGCATGTGTAGTAATGGCCTTATCACTTTGTCATCCTGACAGGCTTCTGCCCATCGGAAGCATGAGATATGGAAGGACATCGTCCGGGCTGTCCGGTCCGTGGGGGTCTACAAGCGCCGGATCCGCAACTGCCAAAAGAGGTGGCAGGACCTTCGGGGCTGGACCCGGAGGATTGCACGGGTCCAGCTGAAGCTGTCGCCTCCTCGCAGGAGGGGCGGAACACGGACCCTGACCCCCACATGCTCAGGATCCTGGCGGTGGTCTTTCCAGACCTGGATGGGCAGCTGAAGGCCAGAGAGCAGCAAGGAGGGGGTGAGTCAAAGACTGCACTGTGTACTCTGTCTAACATGTTATGTGCCCTCCTCGGGCCAGGTTGAACTGCCACAGTACAGCAGTCATGTTGTCCAGGAGCCATGTCCCTCTATTGTGCACTGCCCACTCCTCATCTGATACCCAGGTGTGGCCCTTACATGCAGGGAATTCTGTCACTTAGGACTGTGTCCTTGCAGTTTGCTTGACTCAAGGTGGGAGACAGCATCTGTTTCCCTGACTCTGTGGTGGGCATCATGGGTGGGTCCATTGCTTACACAATGCCTGTATTCTGACATGTATTCAGCGTGTTACTTTGATCTGTGGTCCAATTGCTGAGCTGATCCACCACATGTGGCTGGGGTACCTGGCACACACCCATGCTGCGGGTGGGAACAATGTTTGGGCCCCAGGAGTATGTATATGACGTGTGTCACACATACTTAGCCAGCTGCCTACAGTCCAGGGCTCATCCCTCATTCATGTGGGGCTGGACAGTCATGCCTACTCCAGGCCATACAATACACTCTGTACTCCCACTCCCGTGTATCAGAGGACACATTGTGCACAGTGATTTGACCCCTCAGGTGTCTGCCTCTGTGTCAGTGTGCTGTGGATTAGTCGCCAGGACTGCTGTGGAGTTTCTTGGTAGGGGCTCAGCATGCCACTGGAGATGTGACCATAGGAGACGATACTTGTGTGACACATAGGTGTCTGATCAGCTGCCCATGCAGACTGGGGCATGTAAATGTGAAGTTCAGGCAGCTGTTCCCCATGCACAGCAGAGTGTGAGGGGCTCAGGTTCAGAGGGTAGTGTCACAGGTCTCCCATATGTCCAATAGGTATGACCTGGACAGATGAGGGTTAAGAGGATGTGTTGTGGGGGGATGTACATGTGCACTTGTGCAGCTCCAGGACTTGCATTCCCCATGACCTACTATTGTGACACAGTGCAGAGTGTTGTTGTCTGGCTGCAAAGTCATACATCACTGAGACAGTGATGTATGACTTTGCAGTCATGCCTCCGCCATGGCATGTGTCTACTGATTGGTGATCCTGCAGGGGAGTGACATGTGCTACATGCACACCATAGTGGCGCTGGCTATCAGGACATGGGTGCATCATGGTGTCTGTCGCTGGAATGCATCACATGCATTTCCTATTTGACTCTGGGCATCCCTTACATCCGTGAACCTGTACTGACTCAGTGGCAAGAGCTGTGATGTGTCCACACCGTGTCCTCTGCACTGTCCAACTACTGTGTACTTGGTGCATGTGTCAACACTGGGGTGTTGCAATCCAACAGACACCAGACAGATGGGTGCAAGGCCATGTGGGATGTGAGTGCCATGCTTGGCATCAGACTGACAATTGACTTCTCCTGTTCAATTAGGGCACTTTTAGCAATGTACAACTAATGATGCCAGGGCTTGCTCTGTAATGTGCTGTGCTCACAGTGGTGTGTGCGTTTGGTGCAGGTGACTGATGTCTGTCTGTTTCCCCATTGTTTGCAGATACATCCACGGCCACGGAAGGGGACAGCTCCACGGACCAGGAGGAGCCAGAGAGCCAGACTGGGTCAGCAGCCGAGGAGTGGTCGGAGGGACCCAGTGGCACGGAGGGCGAGGGGAGCCACACCGAGGAGTCCTCAGCAGCATCCACCTCAGCTGAGGACCAGAGCAACTCGGAGGATGACTCCCTTGTGGAGGCGGGTGTCAGCAGCCACCACACCCCAGCTAGTGTTGCTGTCCCCGCCACCACCAGCACCACCACCGCCCTCCCATCGGCTCCCATTCCCCAGGTCCGTGGAGGCTCCCATGTCCGGGAGCGTGTCTCCTTTGGGCCAGGCACCGCACCCCCTGCCCCTGTGTCCCCTGCTGCCCTGAGTGAGGAGTCTGTGTACCTCCTTCGCCAGCTCCATGTAGGGCAGACAGCCATGCTGAGTGTCCTCCATGCGCACACCGCGCTGTTGACTCAGCTGGTGTCGTTCATGGAGGGCATCTCATCGGGCATGTCTGACCTACAGAGGGGCAATAGGTCCATGGACTCCTCCCTGACGGCAGCAGTGTCCCTCCTCAAACGGTCCCTCACCCCTCCTGCCTCTGCTCCATCCACACTCCCCAGCACCTTACCCATCCCAGGCACACACACACTGGCACAGGCACACACCAGCACACACACATCCAGCACACTGACACACACGCCAATGACAAAACGCACACGCACGCACATTCAGGGGACTGAAGCCAGACTCACAGGGGATGGGGCCCTGGAACACACACACGCATCCACATGCACTGCGCAGTCCTCAGTTCCCTCTCCCTCCAAAGCACCCTCCCTTGCCTCACCTGCAACCCCAAAGTCACAGCAGCTCTTCCTCTGTGACCTCGGCCTCTTCCCCACCGATGAAGCTGCTCCAGCATCCCGGGGGAAGAGGAAGCCCACCCACACGGAGCAGAGTGCCCCTCGCCCCCGGACACCCTCCCCCAGGCGCAGACGGACTGAGGCCCCCACCCGCAAGTCCCCCGGAGTGCTAAGAGCAAGACCCCGCCACCACCCTGCAGCTCAGGCACAAGGTCTCCGTCCTCCATCCCTCAGGCCCCCACTGCACAGGTGCCCCCACCACACCCTGCCCCAGGTTCCCCCACCCACAGATATACCATCCCCAAGATGCTCCGGCCTTCTCCCCCTGCCACTTGCTCTCCCAGCACCACACCCCCCGCTGCGCTTGTCTGTGCCACTGATGTGGTGAGGGTGTCCCCCCTCTGTCCAACCCACCTTGCCTGTTCCCCATTCTCCTCCCCTGGAGGTAGGCACTGCAGTGGAGTCCACTACCGCCCTGTCTGACTTGGGCACTGCAGTGGCGGACCTGTCCACCCCATCTGCAGGGTCCACTGCAGTTGTGCCGGCACCCACGACATCTGTGTCATGCCCCCCAGTTGTGCCGGCACACACCATGTCAGACACCTCCACTGCAGTTGTCAGTGGCTCTCCTGCACCCACCACCCCTTCCCTGACTCCCCCTGGTGAGCCCTGATCCTGTCCCTGCGGTGCCTGGCCTGCCCCCCGGTTGCCCCTCCTAGTGGATTGTCCCTGGTATTGTGCAGGCATGCGTAGGGTGACATCTGCCAGTGTCACCCTGTTTGAACTTTGACAATGGACTGGCCATTGGCCTTTGCTCTTTTTTCAGGACTTCGTTTGGCCTCAACACATATGCTGAATAAAGCAACTTTCTTTTCTCTAGTGCTCATGCTTCAGATGTACATGTTGTTGGTGCAGCTAACCATGCCCTTGCTGCAGTGATGGTGATATCTGGTCTCATGATTATGAAGTGTTACTGTGCAGGAACCCATGTGGTCCAGGGGGAATGTGTCCTATCATGTGGTGTATCCATGTCATCAATAGCAGCATCTGAGGGTGTCATGTGTTCAGTATTTGGCAATGGGTTTCCTACTTACATTGGCAATTTCATATCTGTGGCTTCCACCCCTGCACATCTGTTGTGCCTGCCATCGTTGCATTTGTCTACTTCCCTGACCGTGTTGCCATCTCCAGTGGACATGCAGGTTTGGGCATCAATGGGGAGGGACTCATCCGTGTAGTCAGTGCAACATTGCTATACAAGTGTGTTGGATCTGTGCTGATGATTCCGTTGGCACATCCATGACCAGGCTGATGTGATGGGAGCCCTCATTTGGTGCTAATTGTTGATTGTGTGACCAAGTGCTCAGCTGACATGATGGGGCCCTACTGAGGCAACATATGGCACAGCTTTCCTCACACAGGAGTGGAGTCCCCTCATGGCAGTGTGTACACGTGTGACATTGCCTGCACCCAAGGTGTGTGTTGTATGTGCATGTCTGTGTGTTCACTTCCATTCATCTGCGCATGCTGTGATCCCTAGTGTTGTACCTGTTTGTGATGCTTGCTGACTTGAGCTATGTTCCCCCAAAGTCTTCTCCCTGTGTTCTCTGTGATGTGGGTGCATGGCACATTACTGGTCATCAGGGTGTCACCCATAGGTGTGTTTGCTGTCAGGGCTGAGTTTGTGTGCAGACGCAGATGGGTCACAGTCAGGTTTCCCCTTGGCACTTGTTGTTTGCCCCTGTCATGTGATTTCCAGTTTGTGTTATCTTTCAGTGATTGTGACATGTTGTGTGTGTGACTGCTGCCACTCCTCAGGGTCAGAGCTGCAATGTTGGAAGTTGTCTATGTGTGTTCTTTGTGGGTGACCTTGGCTTCTTCATTGGTGTGTGACTGTGGCTGGGATCCCATTGGTCGGTGTGGTATTGCCGTCATGTCCATGTACAGCGTAGTGTGCAGTGTGTCAGACATTCAGGAGTCTTGTTGAGTGTCCATGTGTGATGTGTTTCTACACCTTGGTTCCCACCCACCACCCTGGAATAGTCATGGGTGCATGTGCAATGTCACCAGTGCATGTGTACTTCACTGCTGCACATTGTTGGAGGTCGAGGGGTGTGGTGTTGAGTGTGTGCAGATGAGAGTTGTTGCCCGGCTAGGCCCCTGCCTCCATGTTGGCCTTGGCTTACTGGCCATGCTGATTGATTTGTGCTTGTGTAGGTGTGATGGTAGTTTGTTGCTCAGGACACCTGACTGTGGTTCATAGTGTGAACGACATTTAGCTTTGTCATCACAGTGGTATTTTTATTCAGCCCAGGGTCACCACATTGTGGGGGCCCTGGGGGTGGTGCTGTGGTGTGTCTGTGACTTGCTGTGTCAGTTGTTGTTCCTACGTGCCTGTGTGACATGTGTGTTTTGTGCTCCCTCTCACCTGACAATGCCTGCTTGCCCACATAGGGGATTTGGATCCATGAGTTACCTTAGTGTGGCAGTGTATGCACATCTGTATGATTGGTATTCAGCTCTCCTCATGTGTTGTGTGGTTGCCTGGGGACACTGGCACCCCCACCCCTCACCTGCTGTGTATGATGACAGTGTTGGTCTGCCTGTTTGTGTTTGTGCATCTGCACCACTGCATTGGCATATCTTGGGTGTGCCATTGGCTGTATGTTGTTTGGTGTGTTTCCCCTGCTGTCCCTGGGACTCCTAGGTCATCGGTCAGCACAGTGATCATGGTTTGTGTGTCCCATTGCTGCCATGGTATGGTATCTGTTCACCTCACATCTGCTGTCTCCACAGGGTATCTGCATTTGTGTGCCCATTGGTGCAAATATGTGGTTCTGCATTCTGATGGTCACTTCTGTCATTGTGTCATTGATGACTGTTGACGGTCTCAGCCCCCATGGGTGTTGTTTGTCTGCACATGGCCAAAGGAATGTTTCATTTGCACTGCAGTATTTGGCTCCCCCAATTTATGTTGCAATGGGACACATACACTACTTTGCCACAGATGAGTTTTTGGTTCTGTGAGCAGGAATGATCCATGCAGTTTGGCAGTTGCAGCTCTTTCTTTGTCAACAATTACCTTTTGGTCACTGTGATGATGAGGGTGTAGACCCCATTGCCACAATGGTCAAAATGTGCTTCAGCTATGGACCCCACACTTGCCTTTTGGTCACTGTGATGATGGGGGTTTAGACCCCATTGCCACAATGGTCAAAATGTGCTTCAGCTATGGACCCCACACTTACCTTTTGGTCACTGTGATGATGGGGGTTTAGGCCCCATTGCCACAATGGTCATGGGCTGCTTGCATTGTGGGTGCCACACACATATATGTGTGGCACATGTGCTAGGGGGTCACATTGTATGTTGAAAGTCATGTTCGGTGTTGTAGGCATTTGACACAGCCTACACACGCTTGTCATGGTGGTGGGGGGATGTCTTAATCTTGCATTCCCTAGGTTGTGGTGTGCTTGTTGTGTCATGCATTGTCCATCCTATGAGTGGGGGTGGTAGTAGTGGTAGGCATCCAGCCCCCCTGGGTGAGGGTGGTAGTAGTGGTAGGCATCCTGCCCCCCTGGGTGAGGGTGGTAGTAGTGGTGGGCATCCTGCCCCCGTGGGTGAGGGTGGTAGTAGTGGTGGGCATCCTGCCCCCCTGGCTAAGGGTGGTAGTAGTGGTAGGCATCCAGCCCCCCTGGGTTGGGGTGGTAGTAGTGGTAGGCATCCAGCCCCCCTGGCTAAGGGTGGTAGTAGTGGTAGGCATCCTGCCCCCTGGGTGAGGGTGGTAGTAGTGGTAGGCATCCTGCCCCCCTGGGTGAGGGTGGTAGTAGTGGTAGGCATCCAGCCCCCCTGGGTGAGGGTGGTAGTAGTGGTGGGCATCCTGCCCCCTGGCTAAGGGTGGTAGTAGTGGTAGGCATCCAGCCCCCCTGGCTAAGGGTGGTAGTAGTGGTAGGCATCCAGCCCCCCTGGCTAAGGGTGGTAGTAGTGGTAGGCATCCAGCCCCCCTGGGTTGGGGTGGTAGTAGTGGTAGGCATCCTGCCCCCCTGGCTAAGGGTGGTAGTAGTGGTAGGCATCCAGCCCCCCTGGCTAAGGGTGGTAGTAGTGGTAGGCATCCAGCCCCCCTGGGTTGGGGTGGTAGTAGTGGTAGGCATCCTGCCCCCTGGCTAAGGGTGGTAGTAGTGGTAGGCATCCTGCCACCCTGGCTAAGGGTGGTAGTAGTGGTAGGCATCCTGCCCCCCGTGGGTGAGGGTGGTAGTAGTGGTGGGCATCCTGCCCCCTGGCTAAGGGTGGTAGTAGTGGTAGGCATCCAGCCCCCCTGGGTTGGGGTGGTAGTAGTGGTAGGCATCCAGCCCCCTGGCTAAGGGTGGTAGTAGTGGTAGGCATCCTGCCCCCCTGGGTGAGGGTGGTAGTAGTGGTAGGCATCCTGCCCCCCTGGGTGAGGGTGGTAGTAGTGGTAGGCATCCAGCCCCCCTGGGTGAGGGTGGTAGTAGTGGTGGGCATCCTGCCCCCTGGCTAAGGGTGGTAGTAGTGGTAGGCATCCAGCCCCCCTGGCTAAGGGTGGTAGTAGTGGTAGGCATCCAGCCCCCTGGCTAAGGGTGGTAGTAGTGGTAGGCATCCAGCCCCCCTGGGTTGGGGTGGTAGTAGTGGT
>CAWUFW010027715.1:0-25363 GCA_963921515.1 Calotriton arnoldi
TTTTCATTTTTTAAGAGCAGGCAGTGGTCCGTGGGACCACTGCCTGCTCTTAAAATGCTTTTTCAAACATTCACAAAGGGGATGGGGTCCCTTGGAGACCCCTTCCCATTTGCGAAATGTCTTACCACCTACTTGAAGTAGGTGGTAATATGCGAAATGTTTTGCGACCACATTCACGGTCACAAAACATTCATGCATACTGTTAGGATTCGCTATTTGGAAGGGACGCCCTAAACACGCCCCTTCCAAATAGCGAATCCCAAACCCATTTTGCGATTCGGTAACAGGTTACTGAATCGCAAAATTGGGTTTGATGCATCGCAAAAGCATTTTTTGCAATCGCAAATGGGCCGATTCTGCGAATCGGTCCGTTTGCGAGGAGAAAAATGCTTGATGCATCTGGCCCTACATCGTTTGATGTACATACACCAACCCTGAAGAATAATCTTTAATTGACAAGATCTCCATCCTCCTGGATTCACAGATTGCACTAATATTATTTTAAATCCTCATTGACTAGAACTAGTACACCTTCTCCCATGCAGTTCTTTTTAGCAGCAAGGTACATAATTATAAAGTGAAATCTCTTTTGTCCAAATAACTGTTTGCAAATTCTCTGTGTAGATTGTGATAGGTCTTTGGAGGTAAAAACATAGATTAGGCCTGGTCAAACCGTAAACGGTATCCCCCATCGGAAGAATTTAAAATGTTTCATGGCCCAAAAGCAAGCAAGAACCTCCCCTTTAAAAACATAATAATTTCTTTCAGCACCTTTTAAGGTTCAAGAAGCAAAACCACAATCTATACTAAGGTGGCCCCAGCGCCCTTTAATGTTAACATCAGTTGTAAGTATGGTACTACTATTCACATCGAAGTTGCCCAAAATAATTACCTTAGAAATTTTCTGCCTGCTGCACTATTATTCCATATGCAAAAAAGTGGTCGCAAATTGTGCACCAACTTTTTTTAAATGGAATCGGATTTTGCAAACCCACCTTTGTACTATTAGGTTTGTGCGCTAATTAAGAAATCGTATGGGGATTACAGAATGATCCACCTAATTAATTTTTATTTAGGTGGGGTGCATACTGCGACCCCCAAAAATGACTGCCATCACTGGGTTGGTGGTCTTCAAGGAACAGCAGACCATCTTCCCTGTGATTGATTTCCAAATCTGAAAAGCATGTTTTTTTCATGGCAGCCCATGTTTTTTTAAGGAACCAATGCTGCTTTAAAAAAAAAAAGTTTGCCATTTTGGAAAACTTGGTATGCAGACAGAATATCGAATTGAAAATGCTGACCTACACAAATATTGAGTTGGAAATATCATGACACTGAAATATCGACAGCAAAAATATACGTGAGTCAAGAATATGGAATTTAAGGTAAGAAATATCATTTTCAAAAATATAGAAGTCATTAATATCGTTTGCAAAAATATAGTTGTTTAAAATATCGATTTTTTAATTAGTGTTATGTATTTTAGTTTATAGTTTTAAATGTATGTGATGTATGTTTTTGTATAAGTATTGTTTATGCTTTTTAATGTATGTGTTACATTTTTAGTAGTTATCAATTTAATTGTAATTACATTTTGCGTTTTTTAGTTCTGTGGCCGGGTTGTGGGTTTATAGGGGAATAGGGTGGGAAGTCATTTAATTATAATAAATTAATGAATATTTTTATTTAATAATATTTATTTAATTGAGATTTTATAGTGTTAATTGTGGGAGTAATTTATTTGTAATTAGTTATTAATTGGTTGTTAATTAATATTAATTAATTGGTAATTAATTGTGTAATTTTGTTTAGGTGCGGGTTGTGGGGTTTATAGGGGTAAATGGTGGGAAATAATTTTTGATTAATAATTTGATGTTAATTTATTTAAAATTAATTATGGAAATTGTGTAATTAATTCTAGGTGCGGGTTGTGGGGTTTATAGGGGTAAAGGGTGGGAAGAAATGTATTTGTAATTAATTATTAATTAGTTCTTAATTAATATAAATTAATTAATTGAATATTAAATATGGAAATTGCATAATTAATTTTAGGTGTGGGTTGTGGGGTTTATAGGGGTAAAGGGTGGGAAGTAATTTATGTTTAATCAATTAATAATCAATTGATTATTATAGTAGGGAGGTAAATTCATTTCAATTACTTTATCATTAGTTGTTAAATACTATTAGTTTTTTAATTGAAAATAAGTTTTAATTTTGTAATTAATTTTCTTACAGTTTAATTTTAGCTTTGCATTGTGGGGATTATAGGGGTAAACTGTGGGAAGTTATTTAATTCTTATGAGTTTTAATTTGTTTTTTAATTAATAATATTTCTTTAATTGGTAATTAATTATGTTAATTATGGAAGTACATTTTTAAAATTTAGATGTGGTTTGTGAATTGTGTGGTGTTATAGGGTAGAAAATAAAAAAAATTACATTTATGTAATAATTAATGTTTTTGTTTCTAAATAATTTGAAATTAATAATATTTATTTGTTTGAAAATTATTTTATTTTATTTAATATAATATTTGTAGGTATTTGTCATATGTACTTAACATTATAATATGTTTTGAAAAATGTTTTGATATTAAATATATTTGTATTTTAATTTTTAACATATTTATATATTTGTTTATTTATTTTGTTTTTTAAATATTTTTGTTGTTAATATTTTGCTTGTTTTTAATTTTGAACTGACTGTAGTGAGAATATTAATTGTTACCCCTCTGCGATCAACACTTTCCCTACTGTTGCACTCACTGGAGTGGGAATAGTAATTTTCCCCTCCGCGATCCAACACTCTCCCTACTGTTGCACTCATTGGAGTGGGAATAGTAATTTTTACCCCTCTGCTATCCAACACTTTCCCTACTGTTACAATTATTGGAGTGAAAATAGTATTATTTTTTTTTAATTATTTTTATTAACCATGAAACATATGCTTCAATAGAAAACAGAATGGTATACATGCTAGGTGGTTTAGCGTATACAGATACATAGCAACGTTCATTTTGCACAGTCCCACTAGCCCAGCGTTTCACCCCAGGTGGTCGGAGATGCCACAAACCATATGATCTCTTGCCAGGGGCCCCCCACATATAGCTAGTCATTGGTCCCTATATTTCGTCCAGGCCCCCCATATCTTTTCCCATTTGCGTGGGCACCCTCTGCTCTGGTATATAGTCTGCTCAGCCCGTTGACACCAGTCCAAGTCATTTTTCCAGGACGCCACAGTTGGCACCTCCCCGGCACCCCATAATCGAGCAATGTTCCTTTTTGCCACCACACCCGTCAGTGAGAGCCAAATTTTGGCCCATTTGGGCCAGACTGTATCACCCGTCACCCCCAGGATATGCCATCTTGGTCTACCGGGACTGGGGACCCAACCACCGTTGACATCATCTGGGCCAGGCTTCCCCAATACCTTTGAATCCTGGGGCACGCCCACAGTATATGGAAGAATGTTCCAGTCTGACCACATCCCCTGGCACACTCCTCTGACACACAATGTCCAATGCGATACTGCACTGTCCTAGGGGCATATGACCTATGTAGAATTCGGAGTTGAATTAATCGGAATCGTGCCCTCACAGCAATTTCTCTGGGGCTCTGTAGGGCCTCTGCCCAGTCGTCGTCCTCAAGGAGACCCACGTCCGATTCCCAGGCCTCTCTCAATGGTCCCATAGGGTCTGGTGAGTTGTTAATTAGCTTCTTATACGTGAGGGATATAGCCCTATCTATCATTGGATCGAGCAGGAGTCTATCCTCCAGCGGTGTGTACTCTGGCAGCGGATCCACCTCTTTCAAATGACAGTAAAGTGCATGGCGCAGTTGTAGAAATCTAAAATACTCGCCCTCTCCCATTTGGTACTCTGTTTGTAGAGTGCCAAATACGATCATTTTCCCTCTTTTCCAGACGTCGCCCAGGAGGTCTTTACCTATATTGCTCCATCTAGTGAAGCCCAGAAGGCGCACTGTCTCTCTCAAAAAATCTCCCTCCCACAGTGGGGTTTGTTCGGTGAGTTTGGTCTCCCACCTGGTCATTTTGGTTGCCTTCCGACCATGCTGTGACCACCATCCGAGTGTGAATTGGGAGTGACTTATTACTCCTTCTTTTCGTATAGAGTGCAGAAACATAGCTACCCTTACCCAAGGCCAGTCGATCGACCCGATAAGCTGGCTCCTCGGTCGTTGAAAATACCCACCCATTGACATTGATAAGCTGTGTTGCCCAATAGTATTTTCTGGTGTCTGGCACAGCCAGACCTCCCTCGTAGACCCCCTGTTGTAGCTTTCGTAGGGCGATTCTGGGACTGCCCCCCGTTAACAGCATACGTTGCTCCGACTCGATCGCTCGAAAGAAAGTCTCTGGGATCAGAACAGGGGTGTTCTGTATTGCGTACAATAAGCGCGGGAGAGCCATCATCTTAAACGTGAACTGCTCTCCCCATGAGGGACTCTCGGTGGCGCCCGCCGCCAGTGGGCCCACGTCTCCCTTCAATCTATCCAGTTGTGCATTTAACTGCATGAATTCCTCCTCCGATTTGGTGATCCAAATGCCCAGATATTTGAAAGTCTCTTTGTGCACCAACTCCTTGCATGTGGACGTCAAAACGGGAGGCTCACCCGCCAGAGAGAATACCAGGGACTTATCCCAGTTTATGCGATACCCAGAGTACGCCCCAAAAGACCGTATGATGTGAATGAGTCCTGTGGAATGTCTGTCTTCGGGGTCTGTGGGCATGCGAGCAGGATATCATCCGCATATAGGGAGATACTGACTCCTCCCACCCGCCTCCTATGTTGATGCCCCTTACCAACGGATCCCCTCACACCCACGAGGCCAGCGGTTCGAGTGCCAGCGCGAAAAGTATCGGCGAGAGCGGGCAGCCCTGCCGTGTGCTCCTATGCATTTCGAAGACCCTAGACATCGCTCCATTAACCCTAACTCGTGCCATCGGTACAGAATAGAGAAGCCCGATCCATGTCCGGAAACTCGGACCAAATCCCAGTTTAGTCAGGACGGCAAATGGGTACGGCCATTCGAAACTGTTGAACGCCATATGGGCGTGGGAATAGTAATTTTTACCCGTCCGCAATCCAACAATTTAACTACTGTTGCACTGACTGGAGTGGGAATATTAATTTTTACCCCTCCACTATCCCACACTTTCCCTACTATTGCACTGATTGGAGTGGGAATATTAAATTTTATCCCGCCACTATCTAACACTTTCCCTACTGTTGCACTCACTGGAGTGGGAATAGTAATTTTTACCCCTCCGCTATCCAACACTTTCCCTACTGTTACACTCACTGGAGTGGGAATAGTTATTTTTACCTCTCCGCTATCCAACACTTTCCCTACTGTTGCACTCACTGGAGTGGGAATAGTGATTTTTACCCCTCCGCTATCCAACACTTTCCCTACTGTTACACTCACTGGAGTGGGAATAGTCATTTTTGCCCCTCCGCTATCCAGCACTTTCACTACTGTTGCACTCACTGGAGTGGGAATAGTAATTTTTACCCTTTTGCTATCCAACACTTTCCCTACTGTTGCACTCACTGGAGTGGGAAATGTAAGTTTAAAGATTTCTAAATAGTTTCATGTTTTAATTTATAATAAAATGTTTTTTTATTAGATTTTATGTTATTGGTATATATATATATATATATATATATATATATATGGCACTGCAGAGCAATTCTATTTTGCATGCCAGTAGTGCTCACCCCCACCATCTAATTCTCAACATTCCTTATGGAGAATGTCTACGAATTAGGAGGATTTGCAGTTCTGAAGCGGACCTCAACCTCTGTCAGGCGGATGCTCTACAGAGATTTTTAGCTAGAGGTTACAAAGTGAAAGACTTAGGGGTCGATTCCGATTCGGGCCGGAAAAAGCACCGACCGACTCGGATCCGGAAAAAATACCGACCGACACGTACCAGTGGCGCCCGACACGCCAAGTACGATGCAAGCCGCGATAAATCCGACCGACACGTCAGGAAACCAAGCCGACCGACCGACCCGCTCGGAAAATAGCAATCCGGCCGGAAAAACACGCGAATCCAACCGACCGACACGCACCCGGAACAAATCCGACCGAATCGTACCCGCCAACTCCAACCTGCAAAGTACGATGCAAGGCGCGAAAAACACGACCGAGTCGGACGGAGGACAAGCCGTACGACCGACACGCATACAAAACCGAGCCGAAGCAACACAATACACCGCGACCGACGCGTGCGCAGCATACAAAACTGCACAAACACAGCGTGAACGAAACGGAAAACACCGTACGAGACCAATGCAGGGTCCGACTCGGTCACAAGAACGTTTCCAACATACACAAACAGCACAAAGGAAAAATCAACCAAAAAAAGGCCAAACAAGCAATTACCAAGCCAATAAATACTGGGGGGGGTGGGGACAGAGAACAAAGACACACCAACAACTCCACCTATATAAAGGACACAAATCACTACCATGAGCCTTTGCAAATGCCATTCCACTGCCAGCACCCAAGAGAAAGCAACCACACACCCACAGCTCATCCCTCACACAAGCCACACACCAGCAGCACACCAACAAATACCTACCTCACATACACCCAGCACAACACACACCCACACACCCTCACCTGCACACCAACACACACATCACCCACTATCACCACCCATCACCATGCCCCCCAAGAAGAATCCCAAGTTCCTAGATAGTGAATTGGAAGTCATGGTAGACGAGATCCTCAGGGTGGAGCCACAGCTGTTTGGCACTCTGGTCCAACAGACCCCCATGTCGCAGAAAACCAAGATGTGGGAGAGGATCATCAACAGGGTGAACGCCCAATCACCATGTCGGCGCACAAAGACCGACATCCAGAACAGGTGGTATGACGTGCGCAGGAGGGTCCGGGAGCTGCTCAAGAAAGACTACCACCTGAGCCAATACACCGGCAGTGGCCCTCCTGCCAAGCCAGTATACCTCAGGCCCTGGGAGGAGAAGGTGCGGGCCATCCTTCCGCCAGTGAGCGTATATGGACTAGAGGACATCCCAGAGCCTGGTGAGTACACAACAAATGTACACAATAAACTGCCACAAAACACACACATCACTGTCAAGGGGAGAGTCAAACCATGCACTCATAGCAATTACACAGCAACTAGAACAGAATCATCCCAAAATGTGTATGTCAGTCAGATAAACACAACACATGCCATCAAAAAAGTCACATCCAACTGTGCCAACACATGTACAAACACAACCACAACTACAGCTAGGCAGTGGCACAAATAGAACTAACACACACATCCACACATGTAGCCACCACAACAACACCAACACACAGTGAAGACCACTCAAAGGAAGGAATTCTGTGTATGCTGGCCAAGTCAGTGTAGCCAATAGCATCATGGGAGTCGCACTCACACATATTGCCCCCCCCACAACTGTCCCATCAACACCACCCTGAACCATGCTCACATCACAGGGAGTGGAGAAGGACTCACAAGATGGCTGACACTGGCTACTGCTGTGGGGAGCACAAGGCTCTGCTGCCAACTGTGCACCAACAAACAGCAGGACACCACTGACTGACATCCTGAGAGACAACTTACACTCCCTGCAATGCAAGCACGTTCCATGGTGGGATATCTGGCTGGCTGGCTGGGTGGGAAGGGGACTTGCAGCACTGACCATAGTCACCAGCACCTCCCCTCACACCCCCCCCAACACAAACTCCACAGTACCCACCTGGTAGAATGCAATGCCCTCCATCCTAACACAAGATCCCACAAAGCACCACCACCCTGGGTTATGTTGTGTGAAGCACAGGGACACTCTTGGGACTCTTAGCCAAACAACTGCCAGGACAACACTCCCAGCCATCCTGTCAGCACAGCCAGCCCACCCCACAGGGAAGCAGAGTCAAAAGGAAGGAAGCATGGGCATGCTGGGAAGGGGGTGGAGGCAATAGCATGATGGGAGTCGTAGTCACAGACATTGCTCAGCCTCACAACTGGCCCATCAACACCACCCTGAACCATGCTCACATCACAGGGAGTGGAGAAGGACTCACAAGATGGCTGACACTGGCTACTGCTGTGGGGAGCACAAGGCCCTGCTGCCAACTGTGCACCAACAAACAGCAGGACACCACTGACTGACATCCTGAGAGACAACTTACACTCCCTGCAATGCAAGCACGTTCCATGGTGGGATATCCGGCTGGCTGGGTGGGAAGGGGGACTTGCAGCACTGACCATAGTCACCAGCACCTCCCCTCACACCCCCCCCAACACAAACTCCACAGTACCCACCTGGTAGAATGCAATGCCCTCCATCCTAACACAAGATCCCACAAAGCACCACCACCCTGGGTTATGTTGTGTGAAGCACAGGGACACTCTTGGGACTCTTAGCCAAACAACTGCCAGGACAACACTCCCAGCCATCCTGTCAGCACAGCCAGCCCACCCCACAGGGAAGCAGAGTCAAAAGGAAGGAAGCATGGGCATGCTGGGAAGGGGGTGGAGGCAATAGCATGATGGGAGTCGTAGTCACAGACATTGCTCAGCCTCACAACTGGCCCATCAACACCACCCTGAACCATGCTCACATCACAGGGAGTGGAGAAGGACTCACAAGATGGCTGACACTGGCTACTGCTGTGGGGAGCACAAGGCCCTGCTGCCAACTGTGCACCAACAAACAGCAGGACACCACTGACTGACATCCTGAGAGACAACTTACACTCCCTGCAATGCAAGCACGTTCCATGGTGGGATATCCGGCTGGCTGGGTGGGAAGGGGGACTTGCAGCACTGACCATAGTCACCAGCACCTCCCCTCACACCCCCCCAACACAAACTCCACAGTACCCACCTGGTAGAATGCAATGCCCTCCATCCTAACACAAGATCCCACAAAGCACCACCACCCTGGGTTATGTTGTGTGAAGCACAGGGACACTCTTGGGACTCTTAGCCAAACAACTGCCAGGACAACACTCCCAGCCATCCTGTCAGCACAGCCAGCCCACCCCACAGGGAAGCAGAGTCAAAAGGAAGGAAGCATGGGCATGCTGGGAAGGGGGTGGAGGCAATAGCATGATGGGAGTCGTAGTCACAGACATTGCTCAGCCTCACAACTGGCCCATCAACACCACCCTGAACCATGCTCACATCACAGGGAGTGGAGAAGGACTCACAAGATGGCTGACACTGGCTACTGCTGTGGGGAGCACAAGGCCCTGCTGCCAACTGTGCACCAACAAACAGCAGGACACCACTGACTGACATCCTGAGAGACAACTTACACTCCCTGCAATGCAAGCACGTTCCATGGTGGGATATCCGGCTGGCTGGGTGGGAAGGGGGACTTGCAGCACTGACCATAGTCACCAGCACCTCCCCTCACACCCCCCCCAACACAAACTCCACAGTACCCACCTGGTAGAATGCAATGCCCTCCATCCTAACACAAGATCCCACAAAGCACCACCACCCTGGGTTATGTTGTGTGAAGCACAGGGACACTCTTGGGACTCTTAGCCAAACAACTGCCAGGACAACACTCCCAGCCATCCTGTCAGCACAGCCAGCCCACCCCACAGGGAAGCAGAGTCAAAGGAAGGAAGCATGGGCATGCTGGGAAGGGGGTGGAGGCAATAGCATGATGGGAGTCGTAGTCACAGACATTGCTCAGCCTCACAACTGGCCCATCAACACCACCCTGAACCATGCTCACATCACAGGGAGTGGAGAAGGACTCACAAGATGGCTGACACTGGCTACTGCTGCGGGGAGCACAAGGCCCTGCTGCCAACTGTGCACCAACAAACAGCAGGACACCTCTGACTGACATCCTGAGAGACAACTTACACTCCCTGCAATGCAAGCACGTTCCATGGTGGGATAACTGACTGGGTGGGTGGGTGGGTGGGAAGGAGGTCTGGCTGTCAACCAAACACAATCAATGCAGACCATGTTCACACCCCAGAGAATACATAGAAATGCCCAAATAATGCAGGACAATGTGCCACACCAATATCAACCCCTGACTGTGACGACTTAGGACAATACAATGTACAGGCCCGCACCCCGAGGCACAGTCACAACTGTCAGGTGTGTCAACCACTGATGCCTGCAGAAACATGACATACATTGTTTGTGTCTCCCAAAAACAGGTGATGATAGGGACACAGCAGCAGACGCTGAGGAGTCCCAGTCCCAGGCTCAAGAGGATGCCGAGCTCACTGGCGTCGTACAGCCTCTGTCCTCCTCGGACGATGAAGAACAACCTGGCACATCCGGTGCAAGTCAACATGCTGCACCAGCAGGACCACCAGCTGCAGCACCAGCAGGTCCACCAGCTGCACCCCCTGCACCCACCCCTCCAACGACTGTCACCACGAATACCATCCCTGCCGACATGGACAGAATAAGGAACAACACCAGCGCAGTGACCCTGGACCAACCTGGGGCCATGGACACCACCACCACCACCAACCCCCAAGGTGGACCAGGGTTATCTGTGCGTGCAACTGCACACACTGCACATGTCAGCAGGGGTGGTGGGAGGGGTGGGAGACAGAGGTCGCTGCTTGCAGACGTTGCTGGTGTGCATGAAGACCCACAACTGGTACGCATAGCTGATGCGTACCAGTCCAGCACCGGAGAGCTCAGCCAGGTAGTGGGGCTCCTCAGAGACATCAAACAGCAGCAGGCTGCCCATCATGCCCGCTTGGACTCCCACATGTCCCATGTGGAGTCACACATGTCACGTGTGGACTCCCACATGTCACGTGTGGACTCCCACATGACCCGCGTGGAGTCCAAGTGGGATGTACTACATGAGATGACGGCGGTGCACAGGGACATTTTACAATGCCTCCGCCAGATGAACAGCAACCAGTCCACACCTCCCTGTGTGCCAACAACATCTGGTACCGAACAAACTGCAACTGCCACAGGGAGGGAGGAGGACTCTGGCGGAGAGTCCCCTGCACCGCAGCAGCCTGCACTTGAGGCCCCCCCCCAAGAAGAGGGGTCGTCCGAGGAGGGGAAAGTGAGAGGCTGATGGCCAAGCGCAACTCCCAGGAAGCCTGAACCTGTTCTGGATTTTCGCCTTTGTGCACAGACTGTTCACCCTGTTGATGGCAACACTACTCCCACACATTGCATGGGGAGTACAAGTTGGAACAATGTGTCAGACAACTGTGGCCCCGATACTGGGGATCCTGTCTACCTGGACTTTCTATTCATCTAGGAACTTGGGATTGCAAGATTCATGTACAGCACAATCCATCCTATGCACTATTATCACAGATGTATCACAATAAACACAATAATACACCATACTTGCCTCTGTCGTGATTCCAACGTGGGTACTGTTATGGGGATGATGAACAACAAAATTACACTGTGTATGCGAACTGCAACAGCAAGGACAACACAGGCATGTGAGTACAGGCAACGTGACACATATGAGGGAGACACACCACCAGGGCTACACAACACATACACACCTAGGCCATCTGACTCATTGCCTACACTGATGTTGCCAGGGAAGACGGTGCAATGCACAGACACCACACCCATTCCCAGTTGTAGTCAAGTAGCCCACAGGTGCAGTAAGCAAATGGCAGTCAAATGTGTGACCACAGACAACGCACATCACTAAGTGAAGCACAGGTTTATTACACAGTAGCAACATGCCGTAACCACTACAGATGCAAGGTAACCCCACCTGGTAGCGGGCACACAGTCAACAACTGTAGACAGAAGGAAGTCCATGGGTGTGGCGCACATCACCTGTAGGGACACAACAGCTACCAGCCTGGATGTGCAATCACGTTGTCGGTGGACACAGTTGACCAAACGAATCTGAAAGTACCCTGTGAAGGACAGAAATGACACACAGTCAAAAGCAATGGAGTACAGGACAGAACAGCAAAACTCATGCACAATACATGTTACAAGATACCCACCCAGAACCAAGTTAGCATGTCAACACTGTTGGGGAGTACAGCCCACCTGTCACCACACATCGCAACACACATCCAGTCAAGTAGCCCATGGACACACTCCAACAGCACCAGAGCACCACCCACACATCATGCCAACTCACATCATTGACATGACACCTCAGGATACTCACATTCAGCTAAAGAAGTTGGTGATGAGCTGTGTGCGGACATCACCATCACCATCATCATCATCATCGTCACTGGCATCGTGTTCCAGGCCAGGATCCTCCACAGGTGGCGGATGTTGGTCATCGTCATCCTGGATGAGAGGCAACTCCTTCCGCACTGCCAGGTTGTGGAGCATGCAGCAGACGATGATAATCTTGCACACTTTCGCAGGGGCATATGGGAGGGACCCTCCGGTCTTGTCCAGGCAGCGGAAGCGGCTCTTCAGGAGACCAAAGGTCCGCTCAATCACTCTCCTGGTCCGACCATGTGCCTCATTGTAGCGCATCTGGGCAGGTGTCACAGGGTTCCTGAGGGGTGTCAGCAACCACGGCATGTTGGGGTATCCCGAGTCACCTACGGACAGACAAGTGCACATCAGCTGACTTGGAAAAGTGGGCGGAATACTACAGATCAGATCACACACAATGGCACAAAGTCAGTACACACCGACAAGCCAGGCACGCTGGTTCTGCATCTGTGCCATCAACCTGGGGATGCGACTACTCCTCATCACAAAGGCATCGTGTGCTGAACCAGGGAAACGGGCACACACGTGTGTGATGGTCATGTCTGCAAGACACACCACCAGTGCATTGACCGAGTGGTAGTGCTTGCGGTTCCTGTAGGCCTGCTCCTGGGCCTGTGGTGGTACCAAAGCCACATGTGTCCCATCAATGGAGCCAATGACATGCGGCATCCTCCCCAGGGCATAAAAGTCACTCTTCACGTCAGTGAGTCGTCGCAGTCTAGGGAAATAGATGTACCGGTTCAGGAAGAGCAACATTGCCGCCAAGAAATCGCGGAGCACACGGCTGAACATGGTCTGTGACATCCCACCAGCAGACGCCACAGTATGTTGGAAGGTACCGGTGGCAAAGAAGTGTAGGGCTGCCATCACCTTCACCTTGGGGGTCAGCGCTGTAGGATACGGCCGGCCAGGCTGCAAATGTGGGGACAACTGCACTGCAAAATCCTCAATCAGCTGCCTGGTGAAGCGGTACCGTCGGATGCTGTCCCGTTCCACCATCGTTGCCAGGTCTGGGAATGGCCGATGGACAGCAGGAGCCCTGCAGTGCAGAGGAGAAGTAAGCAAGATCGTCAGTCACCCCACATATGCGGCATTGAACACACTCAAGATCCCAACATACATCATCATGAGGCACAACTACATGAAGTGTGCAGTACCGGAACGACATGTATGGTACATACATGGCCAACATCTGTCAACACGGTCCTACAGGTGGCATCAATTTGTCCCAGGTTGGCCCATTGGATATCATGATGCTGTGTCACAGTCACCCCCCAGTGACATGTGAGGACAGATGTGCCCCAGGCACCACAGCTCAACGACAGGCACATTCCCAGGGACCCTGTAATGCCACATGGACACTGGCATCACCTGGAGTATCATGTGTACACCACAACAAAACAAACATGACCCCCACAGGTAGTGGCCACACTTGCCATGGCAGGAGAGCCATGGACGTCTGTGACACACACGCACAACATCAGAGTCCATGCACACACAACGTGGATGTGGAGACTGTCTCCCATTGTGCACATGAAATCAGAGACATTGTAAACACTACATGCACAAAGACTGTGGAGGGCCATCACTATTGTGCCACTGGGACACCCTGGCTCAAACATACCGTCCCACATGGGACTCACGGGGTATGTGACATGACATACACAAACACCACTGTGAAATGTGACCATGGCACATGCACAGATATGAACAGTTGCACATCACAGTGGTCACGTACACGTAACACCCAGGATCCTGTCCCCATTAACACGTGCACAGCCTGGGGGTGGCTGCCCACAGGTGACACCCACAGGACAACATGTACACCAACATACACACAATAGGAAATGCAGCCTTACATGCCTTATGATAAGGTTTGGACAGGCTGTCGTGATGTAGGTGTGCCCCTCACTCCCTGGGAGCTATCTGTGGCTGGCATATGTCCATCTGAGACAGGCATGCTGACATATGCCAGTCACATGTACAGTGATGCGTTGAACAGCAATGGACCGATCGGTGCCTCCGGCCGGCCCATTGCTTTCAATGTGTGCGGGTACGCGTTGTACCCCTGTGCGCGTTGTACTGCAATGGACCGATCGGTGCCTCCGGCCGGCCCATTGCTTTCAATGTGTGCGGGTACGCGTTGTACCCCTGTGCGCGTTGTACTGCAATGGACCGATCGGTGCCTCCGGCCGGCCCATTGCATTCAATGTGTGCGGGTACGCGTTGTACCCCTGTGCGCGTTGTACTGCAATGGACCGATCGGTGCCTCCGGCCGGCCCATTGCATTCAATGTGTGCGGGTACGCGTTGTACCCCTGTGCGCGTTGTACTGCAATGGACCGATCGGTGCCTCCGGCCGGCCCATTGCATTCAATGTGTGCGGGTACGCGTTGTACCCCTGTGCGCGTTGTACTGCAATGGACCGATCGGTGCCTCCGGCCGGCCCATTGCATTCAATGTGTGCGGGTACGCGTTGTACCCCTGTGCGCGTTGTACTGCAATGGACCGATCGGTGCCTCCGGCCGGCCCATTGCATTCAATGTGTGCGGGTGCGCGTTGTACCCCTGTGCGCGTTGTACTGCAATGGACCGATCGGTGCCTCCGGCCGGCCCATTGCATTCAATGTGTGCGGGTACGCGTTGTACCCCTGTGCGCGTTGTACTGCAATGGACCGATCGGTGCCTCCGGCCGGCCCATTGCATTCAATGTGTGCGGGTACGCGTTGTACCCCTGTGCGCGTTGTACTGCAATGGACCGATCGGTGCCTCCGGCCGGCCCATTGCTTTCAATGTGTGCGGGTACGCGTTGTACCCCTGTGCGCGTTGTACCTCAATGGACCGATCGGTGCGCACCCATTGACAATGGGCTTGCCTGGCAACGGACGCGTTTTCGAATATTCGAACGAGTCGGTTGCTGGAAAATCAGTTGGTCACCCACAACAATGTTGCAAAATCATGTATGTCATGAAGTTGAAATTTTGAAGGATGCTGTGGGCGTGTTTTGGTGCTGCTATTCCATGGATTGGCCAGATTCAGAAGATGCAAACGACTTGGACCTATCACTTTGGACACAAGGGACAGTATCTGCCTCTCCAGCACATATATATTGCTGCATGTTCCCCTGAGAGCCCACTTGCCTGCACTACATGCTCCAGGACGACATCTGCCACTGCACTGCTGCTGTCTCTGCCCCTCTGGACCCTGCAATGGCACGTACTGTGGAGAGAGCCCCAGCCTTCAGCCTTGAAGAGAACCAGGCCCTGCTGGACAGCCTACTTCCACAGTACAGCAAGCTGTATGGGACACCAGGGGAGCAGGTGAGTGTTCTGTGCACTGCCTTTCTGAATGTGCATTTTGTCTGACTAGCAAGGCTGAGAGTCAGCACACCACTGGCTAGCAGGCTCACTGAGTAGTTGTCACCCCCCATAGTGTGTAGTGACTTGCACTGGACAGGTATGGTGCAGTGACAGTGCTTCTGAACAGGGTTTTACTCCCCATGCTATGATACCATGTAGTGACTTCTGGAAAACTGTCCATGGGCAGCCGTGCACTGCCTGGGTACACCATGTGCCCCTGTGATTGCGACATGTATATGCAACTGTGTCATGCACGGATATGTTGCATGTGTAGTAATGGCCTTATCACTTTGTCATCCTGACAGGCTTCTGCCCATCGGAAGCATGAGATATGGAAGGACATCGTCCGGGCTGTCCGGTCCGTGGGGGTCTACAAGCGCCGGATCCGCAACTGCCAAAAGAGGTGGCAGGACCTTCGGGGCTGGACCCGGAGGATTGCACGGGTCCAGCTGAAGCTGTCGCCTCCTCGCAGGAGGGCGGAACACGGACCCTGACCCCCCACATGCTCAGGATCCTGGCGGTGGTCTTTCCAGACCTGGATGGGCAGCTGAAGGCCAGAGAGCAGCAAGGAGGGGGTGAGTCAAAGACTGCACTGTGTACTCTGTCTAACATGTTATGTGCCCTCCTCGGGCCAGGTTGAACTGCCACAGTACAGCAGTCATGTTGTCCAGGAGCCATGTCCCTCTATTGTGCACTGCCCACTCCTCATCTGATACCCAGGTGTGGCCCTTACATGCAGGGAATTCTGTCACTTAGGACTGTGTCCTTGCAGTTTGCTTGACTCAAGGTGGGAGACAGCATCTGTTTCCCTGACTCTGTGGTGGGCATCATGGGTGGGTCCATTGCTTACACAATGCCTGTATTCTGACATGTATTCAGCGTGTTACTTTGATCTGTGGTCCAATTGCTGAGCTGATCCACCACATGTGGCTGGGGTACCTGGCACACACCCATGCTGCGGGTGGGAACAATGTTTGGGCCCCAGGAGTATGTATATGACGTGTGTCACACATACTTAGCCAGCTGCCTACAGTCCAGGGCTCATCCCTCATTCATGTGGGGCTGGACAGTCATGCCTACTCCAGGCCATACAATACACTCTGTACTCCCACTCCCGTGTATCAGAGGACACATTGTGCACAGTGATTTGACCCCTCAGGTGTCTGCCTCTGTGTCAGTGTGCTGTGGATTAGTCGCCAGGACTGCTGTGGAGTTTCTTGGTAGGGGCTCAGCATGCCACTGGAGATGTGACCATAGGAGACGATACTTGTGTGACACATAGGTGTCTGATCAGCTGCCCATGCAGACTGGGGCATGTAAATGTGAAGTTCAGGCAGCTGTTCCCCATGCACAGCAGAGTGTGAGGGCTCAGGTTCAGAGGGTAGTGTCACAGGTCTCCCATATGTCCAATAGGTATGACCTGGACAGATGAGGGTTAAGAGGATGTGTTGTGGGGGGGATGTACATGTGCACTTGTGCAGCTCCAGGACTTGCATTCCCCATGACCTACTATTGTGACACAGTGCAGAGTGTTGTTGTCTGGCTGCAAAGTCATACATCACTGAGACAGTGATGTATGACTTTGCAGTCATGCCTCCGCCATGGCATGTGTCTACTGATTGGTGATCCTGCAGGGGAGTGACATGTGCTACATGCACACCATAGTGGCGCTGGCTATCAGGACATGGGTGCATCATGGTGTCTGTCGCTGGAATGCATCACATGCATTTCCTATTTGACTCTGGGCATCCCTTACATCCGTAAACCTGTACTGACTCAGTGGCAAGAGCTGTGATGTGTCCACACCGTGTCCTCTGCACTGTCCAACTACTGTGTACTTGGTGCATGTGTCAACACTGGGGTGTTGCAATCCAACAGACACCAGACAGATGGGTGCAAGGCCATGTGGGATGTGAGTGCCATGCTTGGCATCAGACTGACAATTGACTTCTCCTGTTCAATTAGGGCACTTTTAGCAATGTACAACTAATGATGCCAGGGCTTGCTCTGTAATGTGCTGTGCTCACAGTGGTGTGTGCGTTTGGTGCAGGTGACTGATGTCTGTCTGTTTCCCCATTGTTTGCAGATACATCCACGGCCACGGAAGGGGACAGCTCCACGGACCAGGAGGAGCCGGAGAGCCAGACTGGGTCAGCAGCCGAGGAGTGGTCGGAGGGACCCAGTGGCACGGAGGGCGAGGGGAGCCACACCGAGGAGTCCTCAGCAGCATCCACCTCAGCTGAGGACCAGAGCAACTCGGAGGATGACTCCCTTGTGGAGGCGGGTGTCAGCAGCCACCACACCCCAGCTAGTGTTGCTGTCCCCGCCACCACCAGCACCACCACCGCCCTCCCATCGGCTCCCATTCCCCAGGTCCGTGGAGGCTCCCATGTCCGGGAGCGTGTCTCCTTTGGGCCAGGCACCGCACCCCCTGCCCCTGTGTCCCCTGCTGCCCTGAGTGAGGAGTCTGTGTACCTCCTTCGCCAGCTCCATGTAGGGCAGACAGCCATGCTGAGTGTCCTCCATGCGCACACCGCGCTGTTGACTCAGCTGGTGTCGTTCATGGAGGGCATCTCATCGGGCATGTCTGACCTACAGAGGGGCAATAGGTCCATGGACTCCTCCCTGACGGCAGCAGTGTCCCTCCTCAAACGGTCCCTCACCCCTCCTGCCTCTGCTCCATCCACACTCCCCAGCACCTTACCCATCCCAGGCACACACACACTGGCACAGGCACACACCAGCACACACACATCCAGCACACTGACACACACGCCAATGACAAAACGCACACGCACGCACATTCAGGGGACTGAAGCCAGACTCACAGGGGATGGGGCCCTGGAACACACACACGCATCCACATGCACTGCGCAGTCCTCAGTTCCCTCTCCCTCCAAAGCACCCTCCCTTGCCTCACCTGCAACCCCAAAGTCACAGCAGCTCTTCCTCTGTGACCTCGGCCTCTTCCCCACCGATGAAGCTGCTCCAGCATCCCGGGGGAAGAGGAAGCCCACCCACACGGAGCAGAGTGCCCCTCGCCCCCGGACACCCTCCCCCAGGCGCAGACGGACTGAGGCCCCCACCCGCAAGTCCCCCGGAGTGCTAAGAGCAAGACCCCGCCACCACCCTGCAGCTCAGGCACAAGGTCTCCGTCCTCCATCCCTCAGGCCCCCACTGCACAGGTGCCCCCACCACACCCTGCCCCAGGTTCCCCCACCCACAGATATACCATCCCCAAGATGCTCCGGCCTTCTCCCCCTGCCACTTGCTCTCCCAGCACCACACCCCCCGCTGCGCTTGTCTGTGCCACTGATGTGGTGAGGGTGTCCCCCCTCTGTCCAACCCACCTTGCCTGTTCCCCATTCTCCTCCCCTGGAGGTAGGCACTGCAGTGGAGTCCACTACCGCCCTGTCTGACTTGGGCACTGCAGTGGCGGACCTGTCCACCCCATCTGCAGGGTCCACTGCAGTTGTGCCGGCACCCACGACATCTGTGTCATGCCCCCCAGTTGTGCCGGCACACACCATGTCAGACACCTCCACTGCAGTTGTCAGTGGCTCTCCTGCACCCACCACCCCTTCCCTGACTCCCCCTGGTGAGCCCTGATCCTGTCCCTGCGGTGCCTGGCCTGCCCCCCGGTTGCCCCTCCTAGTGGATTGTCCCTGGTATTGTGCAGGCATGCGTAGGGTGACATCTGCCAGTGTCACCCTGTTTGAACTTTGACAATGGACTGGCCATTGGCCTTTGCTCTTTTTTCAGGACTTCGTTTGGCCTCAACACATATGCTGAATAAAGCAACTTTCTTTTCTCTAGTGCTCATGCTTCAGATGTACATGTTGTTGGTGCAGCTAACCATGCCCTTGCTGCAGTGATGGTGATATCTGGTCTCATGATTATGAAGTGTTACTGTGCAGGAACCCATGTGGTCCAGGGGGAATGTGTCCTATCATGTGGTGTATCCATGTCATCAATAGCAGCATCTGAGGGTGTCATGTGTTCAGTATTTGGCAATGGGTTTCCTACTTACATTGGCAATTTCATATCTGTGGCTTCCACCCCTGCACATCTGTTGTGCCTGCCATCGTTGCATTTGTCTACTTCCCTGACCGTGTTGCCATCTCCAGTGGACATGCAGGTTTGGGCATCAATGGGGAGGGACTCATCCGTGTAGTCAGTGCAACATTGCTATACAAGTGTGTTGGATCTGTGCTGATGATTCCGTTGGCACATCCATGACCAGGCTGATGTGATGGGAGCCCTCATTTGGTGCTAATTGTTGATTGTGTGACCAAGTGCTCAGCTGACATGATGGGGCCCTACTGAGGCAACATATGGCACAGCTTTCCTCACACAGGAGTGGAGTCCCCTCATGGCAGTGTGTACACGTGTGACATTGCCTGCACCCAAGGTGTGTGTTGTATGTGCATGTCTGTGTGTTCACTTCCATTCATCTGCGCATGCTGTGATCCCTAGTGTTGTACCTGTTTGTGATGCTTGCTGACTTGAGCTATGTTCCCCCAAAGTCTTCTCCCTGTGTTCTCTGTGATGTGGGTGCATGGCACATTACTGGTCATCAGGGTGTCACCCATAGGTGTGTTTGCTGTCAGGGCTGAGTTTGTGTGCAGACGCAGATGGGTCACAGTCAGGTTTCCCCTTGGCACTTGTTGTTTGCCCCTGTCATGTGATTTCCAGTTTGTGTTATCTTTCAGTGATTGTGACATGTTGTGTGTGTGACTGCTGCCACTCCTCAGGGTCAGAGCTGCAATGTTGGAAGTTGTCTATGTGTGTTCTTTGTGGGTGACCTTGGCTTCTTCATTGGTGTGTGACTGTGGCTGGGATCCCATTGGTCGGTGTGGTATTGCCGTCATGTCCATGTACAGCGTAGTGTGCAGTGTGTCAGACATTCAGGAGTCTTGTTGAGTGTCCATGTGTGATGTGTTTCTACACCTTGGTTCCCACCCACCACCCTGGAATAGTCATGGGTGCATGTGCAATGTCACCAGTGCATGTGTACTTCACTGCTGCACATTGTTGGAGGTCGAGGGTGTGGTGTTGAGTGTGTGCAGATGAGAGTTGTTGCCCGGCTAGGCCCCTGCCTCCATGTTGGCCTTGGCTTACTGGCCATGCTGATTGATTTGTGCTTGTGTAGGTGTGATGGTAGTTTGTTGCTCAGGACACCTGACTGTGGTTCATAGTGTGAACGACATTTAGCTTTGTCATCACAGTGGTATTTTTATTCAGCCCAGGGTCACCACATTGTGGGGGCCCTGGGGGTGGTGCTGTGGTGTGTCTGTGACTTGCTGTGTCAGTTGTTGTTCCTACGTGCCTGTGTGACATGTGTGTTTTGTGCTCCCTCTCACCTGACAATGCCTGCTTGCCCACATAGGGGATTTGGATCCATGAGTTACCTTAGTGTGGCAGTGTATGCACATCTGTATGATTGGTATTCAGCTCTCCTCATGTGTTGTGTGGTTGCCTGGGGACACTGGCACCCCCACCCCTCACCTGCTGTGTATGATGACAGTGTTGGTCTGCCTGTTTGTGTTTGTGCATCTGCACCACTGCATTGGCATATCTTGGGTGTGCCATTGGCTGTATGTTGTTTGGTGTGTTTCCCCTGCTGTCCCTGGGACTCCTAGGTCATCGGTCAGCACAGTGATCATGGTTTGTGTGTCCCATTGCTGCCATGGTATGGTATCTGTTCACCTCACATCTGCTGTCTCCACAGGGTATCTGCATTTGTGTGCCCATTGGTGCAAATATGTGGTTCTGCATTCTGATGGTCACTTCTGTCATTGTGTCATTGATGACTGTTGACGGTCTCAGCCCCCATGGGTGTTGTTTGTCTGCACATGGCCAAAGGAATGTTTCATTTGCACTGCAGTATTTGGCTCCCCCAATTTATGTTGCAATGGGACACATACACTACTTTGCCACAGATGAGTTTTTGGTTCTGTGAGCAGGAATGATCCATGCAGTTTGGCAGTTGCAGCTCTTTCTTTGTCAACAATTACCTTTTGGTCACTGTGATGATGAGGGTGTAGACCCCATTGCCACAATGGTCAAAATGTGCTTCAGCTATGGACCCCACACTTGCCTTTTGGTCACTGT
Organism: Calotriton arnoldi; assembly: GCA_963921515.1. Lineage (NCBI taxonomy): Eukaryota > Metazoa > Chordata > Amphibia > Caudata > Salamandridae > Calotriton > Calotriton arnoldi. The sequence continues at coordinate 21,706 of CAWUFW010027715.1, forward strand.
GATGATGGGGGTTTAGACCCCATTGCCACAATGGTCAAAATGTGCTTCAGCTATGGACCCCACACTTACCTTTTGGTCACTGTGATGATGGGGGTTTAGGCCCCATTGCCACAATGGTCATGGGCTGCTTGCATTGTGGGTGCCACACACATATATGTGTGGCACATGTGCTAGGGGGTCACATTGTATGTTGAAAGTCATGTTCGGTGTTGTAGGCATTTGACACAGCCTACACACGCTTGTCATGGTGGTGGGGGGATGTCTTAATCTTGCATTCCCTAGGTTGTGGTGTGCTTGTTGTGTCATGCATTGTCCATCCTATGAGTGGGGGTGGTAGTAGTGGTAGGCATCCAGCCCCCCTGGGTGAGGGTGGTAGTAGTGGTAGGCATCCTGCCCCCCTGGGTGAGGGTGGTAGTAGTGGTGGGCATCCTGCCCCCCGTGGGTGAGGGTGGTAGTAGTGGTGGGCATCCTGCCCCCCTGGCTAAGGGTGGTAGTAGTGGTGGGCATCCTGCCCCCTGGCTAAGGGTGGTAGTAGTGGTAGGCATCCTGCCCCCCGTGGGTGAGGGTGGTAGTAGTGGTGGGCATCCTGCCCCCTGGCTAAGGGTGGTAGTAGTGGTAGGCATCCAGCCCCCCTGGGTTGGGGTGGTAGTAGTGGTAGGCATCCAGCCCCCCTGGCTAAGGGTGGTAGTAGTGGTAGGCATCCTGCCCCCCTGGGTGAGGGTGGTAGTAGTGGTAGGCATCCAGCCCCCCTGGCTAAGGGTGGTAGTAGTGGTAGGCATCCTGCCCCCCTGGGTGAGGGTGGTAGTAGTGGTAGGCATCCTGCCCCCCTGGGTGAGGGTGGTAGTAGTGGTAGGCATCCAGCCCCCCTGGGTGAGGGTGGTAGTAGTGGTGGGCATCCTGCCCCCCTGGCTAAGGGTGGTAGTAGTGGTAGGCATCCAGCCCCCCTGGCTAAGGGTGGTAGTAGTGGTAGGCATCCTGCCCCCCTGGGTGAGGGTGGTAGTAGTGGTAGGCATCCTGCCCCCCTGGCTAAGGGTGGTAGTAGTGGTAGGCATCCTGCCACCCTGGCTAAGGGTGGTAGTAGTGGTAGGCATCCTGCCCCCCCTGGGTGAGGGTGGTAGTAGTGGTAGGCATCCTGCCCCCCTGGGTAAGGGTGGTAGTAGTGGTAGGCATCCTGCCCCCCTGGCTAAGGGTGGTAGTAGTGGTGGGCATCCTGCCCCCCTGGCTAAGGGTGGTAGTAGTGGTGGGCATCCTGCCCCCCTGGCTAAGGGTGGTAGTAGTGGTAGGCATCCTGCCCCCCTGGCTAAGGGTGGTAGTAGTGGTAGGCATCCTGCCACCCTGGCTAAGGGTGGTAGTAGTGGTAGGCATCCTGCCACCCCTGGGTGAGGGTGGTAGTAGTGGTAGGCATCCAGCCCCCCTGGGTGAGGGTGGTAGTAGTGGTGGGCATCCTGCCCCCCTGGCTAAGGGTGGTAGTAGTGGTAGGCATCCTGCCCCCCTGGCTAAGGGTGGTAGTAGTGGTAGGCATCCAGCCCCCCCTGGGTAAGGGTGGTAGTAGTGGTAGGCATCCTGCCCCCCTGGCTAAGGGTGGTAGTAGTGGTAGGCATCCTGCCACCCCTGGCTAAGGGTGGTAGTAGTGGTAGGCATCCTGCCCCCCTGGGTGAGGGTGGTAGTAGTGGTGGGCATCCTGCCCCCCTGGCTAAGGGTGGTAGTAGTGGTAGGCATCCAGCCCCCCTGGGTTGGGGTGGTAGTAGTGGTAGGCATCCTGCCCCCCTGGCTAAGGGTGGTAGTAGTGGTAGGCATCCTGCCACCCTGGCTAAGGGTGGTAGTAGTGGTAGGCATCCTGCCCCCCTGGGTGAGGGTGGTAGTAGTGGTGGGCATCCTGCCCCCCTGGCTAAGGGTGGTAGTAGTGGTAGGCATCCTGCCCCCCTGGGTGAGGGTGGTAGTAGTGGTAGGCATCCTGCCCCCCTGGCTAAGGGTGGTAGTAGTGGTAGGCATCCTGCCCCCCTGGGCTGAGGGTGGTAGTAGTGGTAGGCATCCTGCCCCCTGGCTAAGGGTGGTAGTAGTGGTAGGCATCCTGCCCCCCTGGCTAAGGGTGGTAGTAGTGGTAGGCATCCTGCCCCCCTGGCTAAGGGTGGTAGTAGTGGTAGGCATCCTGCCCCCCTGGCTAAGGGTGGTAGTAGTGGTAGGCATCCTGCCACCCTGGCTAAGGGTGGTAGTAGTGGTAGGCATCCTGCCCCCCTGGGTGAGGGTGGTAGTAGTGGTAGGCATCCTGCCCCCCTGGCTAAGGGTGGTAGTAGTGGTAGGCATCCTGGCCCCCCTGGGTGAGGGTGGTAGTAGTGGTAGGCATCCTGCCCCCCTGGCTAAGGGTGGTAGTAGTGGTAGGCATCCTGCCACCCCTGGGTGAGGGTGGTAGTAGTGGTGGGCATCCTGCCACCCTGGCTAAGAGGTGGTAGTAGTGGTAGGCATCCAGCCCCCCTGGGTGAGGGTGGTAGTAGTGGTGGGCATCCTGCCCCCTGGCTAAGGGTGGTAGTAGTGGTAGGCATCCAGCCCCCCTGGCTAAGGGTGGTAGTAGTGGTGGGCATCCTGCCCCCCTGGCTGAGGGTGGTAGTAGTGGTAGGCATCCTGCCCCCCTGGGTGAGGGTGGTAGTAGTGGTAGGCATCCTGCCCCCCTGGGTGAGGGTGGTAGTAGTGGTAGGCATCCTGCCCCCCTGGGTGAGGGTGGTAGTAGTGGTGGGCATCCTGCCCCCTGGCTAAGGGTGGTAGTAGTGGTAGGCATCCTGCCCCCTGGCTAAGGGTGGTAGTAGTGGTAGGCATCCTGCCCCCCTGGGTGAGGGTGGTAGTAGTGGTAGGCATCCTGCCCCCTGGCTAAGGGTGGTAGTAGTGGTAGGCATCCAGCCCCCCTGGGTGAGGGTGGTAGTAGTGGTGGGCATCCAGCCCCCCTGGGTTGGGGTGGTGGCGCGCATTCAGGCCCCTGTGTGCATATGTGGCATTGGTGATGGGCATCCCGCCCCTATGGTGCTGCTGTTGCAAGTATATTCAGATTCCCAGTGTATGTGTGTGATGTGTCGTGTACGTGTTGTATGTGTTTTGTGGTTGGTGTCTGACTTACCTTCTGCGCCGTACGCGTCCGTGCCTGTTCCGGTAGTAGATGTAGAATATTGGTATGATCGGGACGAAGGGATTCATGGTTGGTTCGTGTCGTTCGTCCTTCTCGTTGCTTCGCGTCGTCCTCGTCGCTTGGCTTCGTCCTCGTCGCTTCGCTTCGTCCTCGTCGCTTCGCGTCGTCCTCGTCTGTGCTGTGTTCGTCTCGTAGCCGTGGATCGTGTTGTGGCGCGATTCGGAGCTTATGTGCGCCTCTCCCGGATGCTTTGACGTGCCGTGCGTAGCGACGGGTTCGGCGCGTACGGAAAGCGCATCGTACTTGTCCGGCCGGACGGGGCTGCATTTTCCCTTCCGTGCGACTCGATTCGGCGTTTCCGGATTCGCCTCGGTCGGAGAACAGGACCTGGTTTGGGTGAGTACGGCTCGGCCGGGAATTTTTGCTGTTGTGCGCATCGTACTTGCTCGTTCGGTGTGCTGTACGGATCGGTCGGGAAACTGGCTTTCGCATGGCTTTTTCCCGACCGAATGGTGATTGGGTGCGCCTCCGACCGAGATCGGA